>VXBL01006844.1:30430-139807 GCA_013400195.1 Aramus guarauna
TTTTCTCTTCCCTGTCCAGCTGAGGAGGAGAGTGACAGAGCAGCTTTGGTGGGCACCTGGCGTTCAGCCAGGGTCAACCCACCATACAAGTACAGAAGAACAATAAATTCCCTTGATCTGCTGGCCACACTCCTAATGTAGCACAGTACTAGATTTATTGACAGTGACAGCTCACTACTGGTTCATATTCAACCTAGATTCTTGGAGCAAAGCTGCCACTTAGCTCACCAGTTCCCAGCTTGTACTGATTCATGGTATTGTTATGCCTCAGGTGCACAGCTTTGCAGTTTATGTTCAACTTCATGAAGCCTCTGATGGCCCAGTCCTTAAGTCCCTCAAGATCTCTTGGGATTTATATTTTGCCATACATCGTGTCAGCTTCTCCTACTAATTTAGTGTCATTTGCAAATACATGTCATCATGCAAATCACTAGATATTGAAAAATATGGACTCCAGAATCAACCCTTGGCGTACTGCACTCAGCTGCCAGCTGGATGTCAAGCTATTGATAATGGTCCAGCTGATTAAGCAGATTATTCATCCAGCCCATACTTCCCTCAACTTCTAAATGAGAATGTAGTTGCAAACAGTGTCCAAAGCCTTAGTAAACTGAGGAAGTAATATAATCAACTGTTGTTCTGTCATTCTCACAGTCAACCATTTTGCCACAGAAGGCAGAGATTGGATAAGCATACTCCTGTTAAATGCACATTGACTATTAAGTATGAATTTCTTGAACACATATTAGGAAATGGAACCCAAGCGGAGACAAGCCATGTCTTCCAAGGATTGAAATGAGGCTGTCAAGCCTATAATTTTCAGAGTTTTTCCTTGACTTTCTTTCAGATAGGTGTAGCATTAGCCTTTTTTCATTATTTTTCACCTTGCAGTCACATTATCCATTCTTTCAGCTTCCTAAGGCGAATTTGATCCAGCACCATGGATCTCAGTATATCCAATTGCTTTACATAGTCCCTGTTGCTCCCTAATGTGATCTGCCCATCTTCTTCCCAGTCTGTACCAGTACACACAAAGGTATGAGAACTGGCTCTCACCTGCAAAGACCACAGCAAGAAAGGCATTGAATACATCAATCTTTCTCACACTGTCACTAGATTGTCTCCCTCACCCCATCAGTGGATCTGTGTTCTCCTTGTACTGCGTTTTTCTACTAGCATACCTGTAGAAACCCTTCTTGTTAATCTTCATTAGCCCTAACTCTGGCTGGGCTCTGGCCTTCCAGTTTTCATCCTTAAATACCTGAGTAATGCTTTTATTCTCCTCTCCTGTTGCTGGTCCATGTTTTCACTTCTTATATGCTTCTTTTCTGTGGTTTTGTTAATCAAGAAGCCTCTTGCTCAGCCAAGTGGGCTTTCTGCTCAAAGTCCTGATCTTCCTGGAAAATGAGATGGTCTGCTCTTGAGCTGTCCATGCATTTTATTTATTTTTTTTTTTTTAAATCTTCAAATTTTCTTTTTAAGCCCCTTATTGACTGTCTCCCCAGGGATTCTAATTTGGCAAATCCTCAGATAAGCCACAGTCACATGTCTGATTTTCCAGTCCTTCAAGTTGGTATATTAGAATCTAGATAGGTTAACTACCAAGTAGATATAACACAGGCTGGATGATTGGGCTCAAAAGGCAGGAGTTACCAATTCACACTTTTCCTAGAGGCTAGTTACAAGTAGAGTTCCACAACTGTAATGTATCCTTATTGAGTTTTTGGAAGACATCAAGCTGGAGGGGTGTAGCTAACAACCTTAAGGGCAGGGCTGCCATTCAAAGCAACCTAGATGGGCTGGCAGAGTGGGCCAATAGGAACCACATGAAATTCAAACTAAGTTCTGCTCTTGGGACAGGCTAACACTCTGCAGTGGACCAAGCTGGGGCCCAATTAGCTGGGGATCAGCTCTACTGAAAAGGACCTGACGGTCTCAGCAGACAGCAAGCTAAACCCAAACCAGAAGTGTGCTCTGGCAACAATGAAGGCCAACAAGCATACTGGACTGTATCACTGCAGCAGGCAGATTGAGGAAACTCACTATTCCTCTTTACTTGGTGCTTGTTGGATCATATCTGGGAGACTGCATCCAGTTTTTGGACAAGTACAAGAATGACACTGATAAGTGCAGTAGGTTCTGCAAAGGGCCACCAGTCATAAGGGGAATGCAGCACTTTCCCTGTGAAGAAGGGCTGAAGGAACTGGGCTTGTTTATCTGAGAGAAAAGAAGGAGTTGCGGGACAGAAGAGCAATCTTCTGATACCTAAGAGAAGTAACTGCAGAGACAGAGTCAGGCTCTTCCCCGAGATGCAGAGTAAGACAATGAGACACAAATTAAAATAGGAGGTTCCAACTAGATATACTTCTAAAAAACCTTCTCACTAGGCTGCCCAGAGAGTTTGTAGGATCTCCATCCTTCTAAGTTTCCAAGAAAGGACAAAGCCCTCAGTCTGAATTCAAACAAGACCTGGTCTAAATTCAGTTTTGACTCTGCTTTGATTGAATAAGAGTTCGGACTATCATTCCAACCCACACCACTATGAGCTGAAGGCATCTAGAAAGGTCTCTGATAACAAGAATATTCTCTAGTTATACTAAGTATTTTCCTGTTTAAGTTCCTCTGAAGAGACAGTTTTGGACAGCAACTTTACCTCATCACTTTTTTTTTTTCTTCTTCCACTGGAGATAGCCATTTGGTTTCATAACTTCAGGATTTTACAGTTCAGTAGCTTATACAGTATCACCTTATGACACTTCATTATGGACTCTAAACTTAAATTACACTAAAGAAAAATCTGAATTAACAGATAGAGGAAAAACACCTCTCTACACCAAGATAGTTCAAGGTCATTTCATGACAAAAAGCAGATCAGAATAAGTATCTGTATCTACTCATAGAAGGAGGAACTTGAAAATACTTCCAATATTTTAAAAGCACTTCTGTATTTAGAAATACAGAAATAACAGTCAATGCATTGCAACATAACACACTTGAGAACATACACCTCAGTATTCCCTGTACCCGCCCCCCCCCACAATAGAGGAGGTTTGCTCTTTCAATTCCTGATCCTTTTTGACAAGAGTAGAAAGACTAATAAAAGTACTGTGCTGACCGGCAGTCAACAGAACAATACTTAATGTATGCTCAGATATCTCTGCAGTAGATGACATTTTCTGCTGGAAAGAAAAAAAATAGTGTTTTCTGCAGAAGGCGCTGGAATAACTGATTTGAAAATAACCATGAACAACTCTGTGAGGTATCTCTTCATTTGTAGATACTCCATGAAGCATCTGCTTTACTGGGTTTATAGTTCTGCCCAGAAGGGGCCAAGGAGGAAATCTTTCTGCTCTATTACAGATGACGGGGGTGCATGTCCACATGCAATTATATCTCAGCAACACGAGCCTCAAAAATACCTGTTTGACTTGCCTCTTCCAGAGATGCAGAGTGCTTCAGGACCCTGCACCTGCACAGACTCACCCTTAAGCAGGGGGGGATAGTTCATGGGTGTCTGAACAGCTTTGAAATCAGCAGTTAGAAAGATTTGCACTGTTAATGCCAACCAATCTTCCATATGCCACTTTTCAAGAGTTCCTACTATTAAAAAGGAAAAATTGTCTATTTCTTTTCCTTTATCAACCTAAGATACCAGAAAAGCAAAGCTGCTTCCATAACTAATTCTTCTGTGAGAAAAGTTACCTCTTAAGTGGAAAACAGCAATATCCAAAGTAAATCCTCATAACAACACAGTGGCACTTCAGTGAGATAAATACAAAGGGAAAAGCTCCCAAAATATAAAATAGTCCACTCCAAGAACACAGTTTAAGTAAGCTCTTCCACACTACTGAATCCTATCTCTACTCATTACTAGCAAGCAAATCCACACTAAAAAGAACAAAGAAGAAAACCCCTCTGATATACAAATCACATACTATGTTCCCTTACAACAAAGATCCTGGACAAATATTTTTAAATTTATTTATTTATTCTCAATCTACTTTAGAGGAGAGTTGATTTGTCTAGGAAATGTTACAGCAAATAGTATTAAGACAACTACATTTACAAGCCAGGAGACTAATGATATACTATTTCTCCCATCCTGCTACTTAAATAAAAAGCCAAAATTCTTCAACTGCTACTTTCTCCAGCTTGCAGCCTCTATCAGAGTAGAGGACAACTGCCCTCTTTCCGTAGTTAGAATGGGTTATTTCTGCAAATTCTCAGGATTTCAGGTTTCACTGTAAAATACTTGGCTTCTCTTCACAGGAAGAGAAGTACACAACTTCCTTTTTTTCCCCTCAGACAAGGGCATTTCAAGTATTTCCACATGACGTATTACTTACAAGGTTTCCACAGGGATCCAGGTCTCCCACTTAAAGAGTCCAAATGACCACAATGCAGAAGATAGATCTGAGAGGACGAGCAAGAAGGATGTTACCTTATCTCAAAGCCTGTTCTTTCTATTCCAACAGAGCAATTAACCCAAAGGTTGAAAGGAAAGTTAAAGGTGATGTATAGTTCAATCTTAATAGGCTCCCAACATAAATTTCCCTAAATACTCTCATAAACAAGTTACAGAAATATGATCTAAAACATAACGATGTGGGGACTCATCTGGTTAATCAACTGCACTCACGAGACAGAAGCTATATAATCAGCAGAAGGGCATTTATTTTCTGGATCTGATTCTTTCCAACAGTTTAATTAGTGGTTTAGATGACAGAATGGGTAGGCTTTTAAACATTTATAGATGGCATCAAGACAGATTGTAGCTCAAATAACTTAGGCAAAAGTGTCCAAAATAAACAATTCTGTACCAATAATTATTTTTTTAAAGATTACACTAAAAAAAAAAAATCAAAGTGATATTAGTAAAGTATCAACCAGAAGAGGTTTAGACACAAAATCCCTCCACCAAATATAAAACATTATACAAAGGAGATAAATCAATGAAGCAGTACAGCAGAGGAGAACAGGGTGCTCACAGTGGATTAAAAACTGCACATGCCCAATGCCAGACTTGCCAAAAGCAGCAAGCCTCCCATTTCTAGGAGGAGTGTTATCCTAGACAATCAGTGATGTCTGGAAAGCAATTACAGTTCCTTGGTGCTACTAACACATCACAGTTGGAATCCCATATTTAGTTTGGGGCTCCATGTTTTAAACTGCTGACAGATAAAGAGAAAGCACCCAAGAGAAGACTGCAAGGATAATGGTTTTAGCAAGTGTGGCTTATAAAGAACAAGTAACAAGGTTGCTTGGATGTTTGTCTCAAAAATGCAAAAGGCTATCCTGCCTACCACGTAAGAACCCACAGCCCAACCACCACAATCTAAACAAACTCTTTCAATACAGCAAGTTTCTGGATGGAACAAGAAAGTTTAAACTTGCAGCTGAGAAAAAAGTTTTAATATTTAGAACACTAAAATAATAAATTTTTAACAGAACACTAAACCAAAGGAATAAGATACCCAAGGATGATGTGGGATCTCTTGCCTTTGATGCTTTGCAAGAACAAGACTGACAAATAGTCCAATGAGACTCGATTCTGCTGCAGTATCATGGGCAAATGAACACCATCACTTGTATCTGACATTGATAAGATCTCCCCCTGAGCCTTCTCTTCTCTAGGCTAAACACTCCCAGATCAGCCTTTCCTCCTATGACAGATACTCCAGTCCCTTAATCATCTCAGCAGCCCTTCACGTGACTCTCTCTGGTATCTTTGTACCTCTGTAGTGCTGGGGGGTCCAGAACTGGACCAAGCACTCCAGCTGTGGCCTCACCAGTGCTAAATAAAGGAGACAGATCACCTTTCTTGACCTGCTGGCAATGCTTTGCCCAAGGCAGCGCAGGATATCATCAGCCTTCTTTGCAGCAAGGACACATTGCCAGCTCATGTTCCACTTGGTGTCCACCAGGACCCCCAGGCCCTTTCTGGCAAAGCTGCTTTCCAGCTGGCCATCCCTCAGCAGGTACTGGTGCTTGGGGTTAGTCCTTCCTAGGTGCAGGACTTGGTGCTTGCCTTTGCTAACGGACAGAACAAGGAGGTAAGACTTCCTACCAAATAACCAAAGGATGAGTCAGTCTACGACTCCTAACAAAGATAAAAGATTGAACAGTTTCTAGATTCTGTCTTCCTATGACTGCTGTAAGAACTTGAGAGAGAGGACAGGCACTCTTTTCTGTGCTTTAGTGCAAGTTAGGAGTCACAAAATGCTAAGAAGGTCCTGACCCATCAGTTGAAACCACTGAAGCATCACTCACACATACATGAGAATGGACAATGCCACACAGCCATTAGGCATATTTTAAGAGGAGAAAAGCCTGAAACACACTTTTCTTGTCATTTATCCCTTCTCTTAATTTCTATTTCACCATTTTTATTCTTTTTCATCCTTTTTAGTAGCTTAGCTTTAAAGTAAACAGCAGAACTTTGCTTCTGTAAGTTACATTCTTTTCAAGACTGATTTAAGCAATCTGTTTCCCAACTGTCTTATTTCATACTTTAACCATTCTCTATTTTCTTTCATATTTTTCATCTTTGAGCAAATCTTTCTTCTGTTCTCTCTTTTCAACAAATCTCAATACTGTTCTTCAGAGCTATAAACTCCTTACACATTTGCCTTGCTACAACTTACTTTTCAAGATCTTGTCAAGCCTGTTTTTCAACGCGCATACACCTTCAAGCTAAATGAAATACATTTAAATGAAGTCTGAAATTACTACTTGATAAACAGCACTGCACTTGTACAGTGTCTGAGATGTGACTCATCTCTACCAGGGAGCTAATATACATGGATGCCAAGATAAAATAACACAAAACAAATGCTATCAAGATTAAAAAGAAATACACAGAGGTTGGTATTTACGAGGCAGCCCAAAGGGGTGTGCACCCAACTGAAATGAAGTGAAATCCAGGCACACACCACCACCACCCTCCAAGGCACATAACCTTCAGCTATACTTCAGGTTCAAATGAAGAACAAATAAATAAAAAATCAAGGCAACAACCTCCTGAAATAACTTGGCACCAGGAGGCAGACTTCTGAATCTAAACCCTAGATTTTGCTATTCTGCAGTCCCTTATTCTTCTGATTTGTTAAACAGCTGTCTGTAAAGTTCTGATATGTAAACAATTCAGAGCACAGGCAGAGGTCCATACTGTTTTCAATTAAGCTTGCACAAAGTCCACAGGATTCCATTGGGAACGTAATTTATAAAAAGCTGAATTTGTTCCCAATAATATTGCTAGTAATATTCTTCTTTTTTCTGGGTCACTGTGCATGTCTGTTTGCTTCCAAGTATGGAAGCAAATTCTCAGTTATCACTCTGTTGTTTCAACACCCAAAACTCAGATGGAGAAATTCAGGTTTGTAATGATAATTTCTCTGTTAGTTTATCCTGTGTGCTACAAGCAAGCTGTGACTGGTAGAAGACTGCTTTATTCCAAGTTATTTAATAGCACTGAGTTTATATTTCATCCAACATGAGGAGCATTTCTTGATAATACACATCAGATAATCCTGGAATGTGGGTTCAGCTTTCACCTGAAGCACTGCTGCTTTATTACAAGCAATCAGATCAGTTTCTACATACACAAAATGCTTTAATTGACTGAAATTTCTAACTTCTCGGCTATCCAGAACTTTAGCACCTTTACTGGCAGGAAAGTATTCCATACCCTTTTGGTTTGTTTGGGGAAAAAACATATTTATCTGTGCTAGCTATGTCATCATTCCTATGGTTCTAATTGCCTCAGTAATTTGGTTTCATACATGAAAGCAAAAAAAACCCGAAAACGCTGTTTTTGTTTTTTTAAATGCTATCAGCTTTCAGGAAAAGACTTACTGTATTCAGAAAATCAAACCAATGTGTAAATATTTATGTGGAATAAGATTAAGGGTCCTTTATTCTAAGACCGTAACTCCTTAACATCTTAAAGTAAGCATATCAAGAAACTCACCAAAATGAGTTTTCTTCAAAATTACATAAAAAATAAGCACCCCCTCCTGGTATGTGTGTCATTTAGGAGTACAGAAAGAAAACAATCAGGAATCAAACAAAACAGGTGTCACTAGTAAGAGCTGTAGCGTAAATGTCTTTTTCAAATTGCACACACACGCACAAGAACAAACAACATTCCAGCCTCATTCAAGTTTAAATTAAGATTCAGAATACCTAAGGGCTGGTATGAAAGCATCCATTAATTCAGTCTTTTTTGAGGGGAGGAGGGGGGAAGACACAATCTCTATTTAAGCAGCTATTCCAAGAAAACTGATTATCTTTCAAAGGGTATGTTAATTCTCCTATCTTTTCATTCTGCGACTGAACAACAAGTCATACATATCTCGATTATATAACAGGATTGAGGCATGCACTCCGAAAAATAAGAGTCTTTTTGGATGCTTTCAGCAAAATTTTATTTATACGCTAAGAGATTAAAAAGAGATGGAGGTGTTTGTACTACTAGCTCCTTTACAGTAGATCCTAGCACAAGCTTACAGTGAACATGCTGGAGATTTGTCAGAGCACAACAGAAGTAGAACACCACTAGAAATCTGCGCCTTAGCTTGAAACATAGAAAACCTACCCCATAAGTACATATGCAGGTTCTGAAATCTCATCTCCTTACTACCACAGGCAAGCATGGCACCTGTGCAAATTAAAACATTTCTTGCCAAAGGCCATTTGTGATGACCAGACAAGGTTATAAAGCTATCTGCAACTGATCTATCAATTTTGTGTGGATAGTGCTGTAATTTTTTCTTCCCCCTCCATACACAAACATTTTGCCATGAAATAAAATGAAGTCCGCAGCACAATTAGCATAAAAATCATTACATGCTTCTGTTATGTTCTGGATGGCTAATTATCATACAATAGGTTACATTATGACATAAAAGGCATATACCAAAGCTTAGAATTGTGAAATTTAGCTGCAGTTTCCGTGTTTATCAGAAGGTGGGCGGGAGATAAGGGAATCAAAACCTCATTTTTGTTTCAATGCTCAGCAACATTCCTCTGTTCTGAACCTGTGCTCAACACAGCGGCTTCCATGCCCTCTCTCACTCTTGGAAAGAGTAGAATATGGTGCCACTTTGCACACAGGAAGAAAGCTCTCACCATTATCTCTCTTTGGTAACTGGGTGTCCATAAAGAAAACATGTTTCTGTGGATGCCACGTTTCCCAGGAGAGCACCTCAGGCTTTTCAAACAGTATCCAACTGGCATTGCCCATGGAGACAGCTCACCTGTGCAGAGCACAACTCAATCACTCCAGATGTATGTGTCTTCTACATAAAGGTAGCTTAGTCTCTGCTGTCCCACTTCCCTTGCTAATGCCTCATCTCAGCATCAACTGTGCTGAAGAAACGGGGACAGAGGAGGAATGCAAGCCAAGTAACACTCGCACAGAGTCCGACCAACCACAGGTTGTGTAAGATCTGTTCCCTCACATTCTGCCTACTCTCATCCCACTTGTGGCAACAAATAGTAAATCTCAAAGTCTGCAAGATAAGAATCAGTTGAGTCTAAGCTACCTTTAGCCACCTAAATAACAACAAAAGAACTGGGCTCCTGCTGAATTATTTTGAGGAAAGAACACCCAGGATGAAGCAGCAGCCCTGAAGACATCCAGTACACAAACACTTTCTTATGCAGGCAGAAGCTCCCATGGCTTCTTTTTGAAGTGGAAAAAAGCACCTCTGTTAGCTAGCAGTCTCCTTGGACAAACCAGGAACAAAGTCCTCATTTGCTCATGCTTTTCCCTACCAACAAAGCTAATGGACCTAAAGATCTCCCAGGCATAAAAGTGACTTGGGGCAGAGTGAGTACAACTAACATTCTGGTTTAACTGAAACAAACCCAACATGCTAAGCAACTGGAGAGTGTAGGAAAAGGAGGCACAAGGATCACAGCAGCACCTTAATCCAAGTTAAATAAAGCAGACAGTGGCTTACACCTACCTATTCAGACTGAATTGATTTCGGGGAGTAAACTTCAAGAATGAACAACTGAAGACAGTACATTAGAAGGGCTCAAAAATGGCTTACCATATAGGCTGTAATAACGGCAAGACAAAAATTGCTGAAGACACAGGAAATGGAGCTGGCCTAACACACCCCTCCCAGAAATTTTGATTAGTGAAATGTAAGGGATGAATTCACGTGAAAAATACCTACTTTTATCAGTAATGCAATCTTGCAAAAGGTTTCTATTGCACGGTGGACCAGTCTTGGTCTATTCTCTTAACAAACCAGTTTCCAAAATGGAATATGGTGAATGTGAAGGGCATCTAAGTGCTGTTGACTGCTAGACTTGCACTGACTCACTAATTTCTCAAACCCCTACCCCCCAAACCGAATTTAAAAAGCAGGCATAGAGAAGACTGAGACAAAAAAAAAAAAAGAAGAGCCTGAAGCTTGACACACCTGCTTCAGAGCACAAAGCATGATATTTTCTGTATAGCAAAACAGATCTACATGAAATCTGAACTATTGAAGAGAAATTAATCACGGTTGGCTGCATATCATCTGCCAAGATAGTATACCAGATCTGTGTTTGTTCTAGGCAGGTGAAAGGCCTATTGAGATACTACTGTTTGCACTGCCTGCTTGCCTCCTGACAAGGGTGGAGCACTGGAATAAGCAGGTCCCAGCTTGTTGGCACCACAGTAAGCTCAGAAATACTCATCTTACTCTGGTTCTGTCCAGAAATTTTAGTTGTGTTTTCCTGAGTTTCTAGTACAGTGTTGTAGAGTCAAATGGCTCTCTGGGACCAAGAACTAAAGTGAAATAGGACCTGAAAGATGGTTTCAAGGAGGGGAATGCAAGAGCATATAGACTATATACACAATGCTACTGGTCAAAAAGAACAGAATTTCAGTGTGCTCAAAGTGTACATCATCCAAAAAATAGATCCGTGCAGGTAAAAACACCGAATTACGAACTACTACAATTATGGACATTGACAATAACATACTTCCACCACAAGTCCTTATTTAAATAGCAATCCTAAGACAACTCATATTTAGTATCAAGACTGATACTATGCCACCAGATCAACTTGCTTAGCTCTCTTAAAGGGACACAATACACCTTTTCCTTCAGTGTCTTTTTCCCCTTCACCTCCCACTTCCTTACCTCACACCCTTTGGGAAAATAAAATCATCATACAACAGTTAAACATCCTTCCAGCATCACAAGCAGCTATCTTACATTTTCAGTATGAATGAACACTGTCCTTATATTCATTTCTAAGGTCCATTTACAATACAGCTGGATCAGTTCTTTCCTAGTTCATTTGCTTTCAACAGGGGCGTCATTCTTAATTCAAATGGCAAATTGCTCCAGCAACCACACATACACATGGCTTCCTCAAGCCTGGCATTTTTAGGTTTAATAGAGCCTTTTAAGTTGCTGATGCTTTAATTACTATGTAACAATATATACATGTTAATTACTTTGGATTGGAAGACCTGTGCAAAGCAGAGAAGTATTCAACTTTAATACATAAATATTGCAGCCAAGAAGGATGTTTTGGCTATTGAATAGAGTTCATATTGTTGATTCATTTCATCTTTGATGCATTTTCCTGGCAAAAAGCTTCTAACAACATGAACTAAAAGAACATAATCCCTTAAACATCAGGACTAAACCCAACTCTGTTGACCTGAATCTGTTCCCATCAACTTCCTTTATCTGAAAATTGGCACTCATGCTAGATGGACAATATAAATAACAGCATTTAAAGACTGGTATTTGCTGGATAAGCTGCCTCTACTTTTCCAAATCACCCTAGGAGAACTGTACTTGTTAAAGTAATGATCTTATTCAGATATTGCACCCTACTAAATACTTTCCTTCTTGCTCATTTTGGGCTGCCAGAATTCACTTCAGCAGAAAGGTGGCATATCATAATCTGTACTTTATCTTTGCTGGGACATTTAAATTGTACAAAGTGTTTGTGAAAACCTTTATTACCGGATATCACAATTACTGCAGGAGGGGGTGGGTAAAAAGGAGAATCAGGATTGGAGTATATCTGTGTACCTTGCCTGCATTTGTTATTAGCAAAGTGTGACATTCAGTGTTACTAGCCAGGAAGCACAAGTCCTGCTTCGTTCTATGACAGTGGCAGAAGTGCACTGAGGTGATGACTATCAACAAAGCCAGCTTGTGATCTGGAGCCATTAAAGGTGTGCACATGCTGCAGCCAGCCAGTCAAAGTCACATTCTTACTGCCTTTGCCCTTCCTCTCACTTCTACTGCTCTTTTATTCACGTGACATTTAAATTAACACAAGGTTCCCAACCTTTGCACCACACCTTCCGCAGCAGAGGCTGTGGTCTCAGTTTTCAGAAACCTAATGTCAACCCTCATTTTAAAAACTAACGTTAGTGTAAAATTTTTAAGAAAAAAAAAATCCAACATTAGAAAATGCAAGCAAGACAGTTTAACTTAACTTATATAAAGCAAAGATCCTCTGGCTGTCTATAACAGAATCCTGTAATAATGCAACCAGAAATTATTTGACTACTACTTGACCATAGGAGATGATTATCTGATGACAGCAGTCAAGTTTTCCCCTATCAAAGAATCTTTTTCCTTCAGGAATGCAAGTCTGGCTTGGATCACAAACCTTTTCATTCTTCCTCCACGCTAAACAAGTACATCCTCAACAGTGGAATGACAAAGGCAACAATTTATTTTTCTTTTAAATAAACTCTGTTTATTTTCCCAAGTTCAGGTTTGCTTTTACATCAAAGACAGTTTTCCCAACACTGTGGTAAGTACTGGTGCCAGTTTATTTAGAAGTTTTTAATCACTCTGTAGATCTTTAAGTCCCAGAGCTGCGCTCTGAGTTTCCTTTGCCCAAAGCAAGTACAGAATTCATCAACATACAATTAAGATAGGAAGTCAGGAAACAGTCATTAAAAATTCATATGAAGAGCACAACAGCTTCAGGAAGAGAATGTAAAAACCAAAAATTGTTACGTGTCATGAGTTGGGTTTGTCATCACAGCCCATCCCCAAATGAGTCATGGTAACTCAAAACAGAGATTATTAGATAGTCACAAAGCATATATAATGAAGTTGTATTTGAACAACAGGTGCACTTTAGCATTATTAGAGTAAAAACACCAAGTTACTGCAGTCTGTGAGCATAGGATCACTCAGGAATGCAGTAGATTCTATTCAAATTTACCAAGTGCTTATGTATTTAAAAAAAACAAAACAAAACAACCTTTCCCAACTCACATCATCTCACATTTGCACCTACTTTCAAGTGAGTTAGCGAACACGTTCAAATACTTAAGGGTGGGGGAAAAACACACACTTGACAATCTCAGGTTGATCCCCCCCCCAAGCGTGAAGCAAATTGAAGACACTTTATTTTTTTGTCAAGACTGCTACGTAAGTATGCAAATTCAATGTGTCAACAAGAAGAATGACTACACTGAGTTGCATGGTTTGTAACATTCTTTCTTACTATTATAAACAAATTATGATAAATTACACAGGCTTCCAGTAGAGTTAATGTAATCTCTGCCTTTAATACAAAAATATAAGAGTTCATCTTTGTTTAGAAAAATGCACTTCGAATGGATTGCTATAAGCTGTTCAGTTTCTAACTTCAGTATTTTGCCATTAATCTTTTCATGTGTTAATGCTTAACATGCCATTTAACTAAACCCAAATATCACTAAGGTTATAAAAACCACTTCAACCCACCTTTTAACTACTTTTTTTTTTTTTTTACTGAGCTTCAAGACATGGTCTGATTCACTAGGAGGCCTAAGCAGAACAACTTGTCAAATCTTTTTCCCCAGGTTAAACAAACTGCACACCAAACTTCAGAGCATCATAATGGTCTCGACTCGACTGCCTGAGTAATACTTTATTTGCCAAGTCTCCATAGAAGCCAATTGACAACATTTCTCCTCATCTAATCAAAACAAATACAATAGTCCTACTTCACTTAAAGTACTGTCTAAAATTACATTATCAGCCAACCATCATTCTCCTGCCGTTATTCTTAAATGACAGTCATAAGGTATGCCTTCCACAGAAATGAAATTTCCTCCACAGGTTTAGTTTTTGAAGGAGCCAGATTCCTCAAAAACAAGATTCCAGACAAAGTTAAGACACGGGCAGTAAATGCTTCTTCCACACACTGTCATCAAGTATCAAAACCACACTTCACATAATAAAACACGTTAAGTTCTAGCCTTGAAACATTTCTAACAAAAGATGAAGATCAACACAAAACTTCAAGAGAAAGGAGTATGCTTCTAGAGATAGGAGAAGGTGATTACCATTTGACTGACTCATTCCCTACAGTACTCATGCAAGTATACATTTCGTCTACTAGGCTGGAAAACAATATACTATGAGCTCGACCCACCAGAACAAGGAGTATTTCAAATTCAGAGAACGAAACACAAAGCACGTGGAACTGGTGCGAGAAGGACAATCACTGGGGAAGACATGTTAGCTCTGTTAGAGGCATACTAGGACAAAAATCTACCTGCAGCACCAGCCATATTAATGCAAAGTCTTGAATGTATTGACCAATGCAGTTGAATCTGATGGGTAAGAATTAGCACAGGAAAATAGCTATCTCCTGTGTCAGCAGCATGAGAAGGCTGCAGTGATCACTTAGCAGATTCTTAGAGGTTTACACATCAAAAGAGTGAAACATTGATGTCTTTTAAATACTGCTCAGGAACATGCAGAAAAAGAACAAACTAGAGATGACACTAAGAGAAATAAAAAGTGGTCATACCCCTCCCACATCCTTACCAATGAGAAAAAAAAATTAAAATGGTGGACCAACCTGAAATCATCTCTGTTTAAATAGCATCTTTGAGAAAGGACGTGATGTGAATTCCTTCTTTGGAGCATATTCTTTAAGTTCAGTTCAACCTGTTACCCACATACAAAGCCACTAACAATTCAGGTTACACATGTCATGCTGATAGCAAATTTAAGACTCAGATGATAGCGGAAATCTTGATCATAATTTACTGTGACAACTTCATACTAAAAGTATCAAAAAAAAAAAGAAGGAAAAGGTCTAGTTAGAATAAGATACCAGGTTGAATTTGAAGGCCGATCAACTTCGAGACAGAAGGAGAGGAGGAAAAGAAGAAAAGAAAAGAAGAGGTGGTTGTTCTTCTCCTTTGATTCCTTAACGTAAGATTCAATTAACAACATTCAACTCCACAGCACTACGGGAAACTCTTCACACAGGCACCCTTCAAATCAAGACTATCCTTGAAAAAAGCATGTAAAGACGGTAAATTAAAATACTGGAAGCAACACTAACATTTCCATGTTTTGGTTAACTAGTAACATTAACTAGTTACCCAATGCAGGAAGTACTATAAAGCTTTTACTCTGGGAGTCTAGCACACCCAAGTAAAGGCAATAAGAGTTTCATATTTAAATGCAGAAGCTTAAAAGCAGCATCAGCAATAAGGAGAGAAAGCTTTCCTTTTCTGTCTAGAGGAAAGGAAGGAGCTTAGCTACAGGGTTTTAACAATCCTTAAGGCCAATGTGGCTCTACCAAAAAGTACATTGAGATTTACTTAATTCCCTATCCTTAAACATGTGGTTATTACAAACCTTATACAAGCTTATACAAATATACTCACATACATAAGCAAAGTTATAAACACACAAATAGCACAGTGGAGTGATCCATCATCTCTACCAATTGCAGACAGCCCTCATGCTACTAGCTTATCTGAACTGCACACTCTGAACCTAGCAGTTACAGTGAAACCCATTTGACAAAAATCTGCCAATTTACCTACTTCATTGAGACTGATAAAGTTGTACATAAAGGATATTAAAGCATTTTAGATGATGCACAAGACACAAGTATTGCGTTTGAACTTTGGCTATTTTGATTTATTTTACACTGACAGAATGAATTAGTAATTTGTGTGTTTAGACAAGTCAAACTTACATAAATTCAGATGAGGACTTTCCTCCTCCTCTCAGAATCATCAGAAATATTTAACAAAAGTCTCAAAGTAATCAGAGGACTTAACTTCATTAATTTGGTATTGCCTCCCCAAGCCCAGCCCTCCACACTGTTAACTTAAAACACTTGGGCTGGAGGGAATCGCACACCAAATTTTATCCACCAATTTGAAAAGTTCATGACAAATGTTTGGTTTTCAGTGATTACAAGTGTGTAAGAAGTCAGTAACACGTAATAACTATAACCTGTCTAGTTTAGTTGTAGTACAGATTGAATCTTATTTTAGTAAATTATCAGCTTTCTCTGTGCTTTAGCACTAATATTAACCAAATTCTTCATGGACAGCTTCACATAAAAAGCTTCAAGTTTTTAATTTAGGCTTATGGGGTGTTCCACAAGGAAAGCTCATATTTTCCACCCTACAAGATTATCACAAGACAGTTGCTTCAATGCGATAAAGAATGACAAAAAAAAAAAAAAAAAAGGAACTTTGTACTGTAATACTGCAATATCTTTAGTCAACTTCCAGTATTTGTGTAAGGTGAAATTCTGCTTCTAGAACAAAGTCCAGATAAAAAGGCACTAAGGCTAAACTAACTTTCAAGTTTCACACTAGTCAAGAGGCTTTGCGTCTATACAGTATGTCTTATGCTTCTGTAGTTCACCAGTCCAATGAAGAGTCCATTTCTCTTGCATACAGTGTGTCAGATCCCACTTTGGCCAGTAAAAAAAGAAAAAAAAAAGGCAAAAAAACCCCCCTCAAAATTTGTTCCAGAAGTACCTTTGTAGTAGTTTCCAGGGGTCTCCCAGACAAAAATCCCTACAGGGGAATACTGTGGATTGAGGAAGAGCAGTCCAGAATCATACCAAGAAGCCTGACAGGGCAAGTAACTGTTGCTCCCAGTTCCTCTGAGGACCACAGCAGTGCTCCACTCCCATGACATCTGTCACATTACAGGCATAGAGCTGCTGAACTAAAACAGTGAGATCATGGTAACACAAGAGCAAAGGATTTGGTCACTCTTTGCTGGTGAAGCGCGCTAAAAGAGTAGACTTCTCTTTATCATGATAGAGGCCCAAACTGGCCATCTTGCTGCAGCTGTTGCATAGATCAGTACTCTCTACAAAGCACATGCTCCCATGACTCTGCTAGAGTCCATTTCCTCCGCAACACAAAACACATACTTCTACTTCAGTCGCTACAGTGCAGAATCTCGTGGTTTAAACTCATATCTGGCTATTCAACAGACAGGCTAAGATACAAGGCACACACACATCCTTCTGCTGGTTGAGTCACAGAGCAAGACAGCTGACAGCAATGACATCTTAGGCAATCTCCAGTAATCTTTTTGCAGAAGTTTAACACAGCCTCAAGTCTTTCTGTCCAAAAAGGGATTACAGACTTTGTCACCTTAGTACCCAGACAGTAAAACAGCTCCAAAGATTCTTTGGGAGCATCACAAGAGGAGCAGCAAATGTCTGCAGCTTAAAATAGATACATAAAAATAATAAAAAATAATCAAGTCTTAAATTGAAAACCTTCACCCATGAAGATTAAAAACAACACCTCTCAGCTCTCTGGTCAGCATGCATTCACCCTTTAGCTTCCCAAATCAGGAACTCAAGTTGACCACCCTCACCTTGCACTTGCAGCACAATGCCCTGGCTGCACATGGATATAGGCAGGCATGTACACAGAGAAGCATCAGATGGCCTGGGAACTCTGTTTTCTCAGGCGTTTTGAAAATTGGATTTATTCCACAAGCCACCAGAAGAACACAACTAGTTGATCATAAGAAACAAAATCCTGAAGCAAAACTTTGTTTCCCCAGTTTTCCCCTCACAAAAACCCCAACAACCAAACCAAACTATGTTTACTCAAATGTTTAAAATAGTTGTCATTCTAGTTGAAACCTGTCTTTCTAATGTAACTTGTGGATTTGGAGCTAAAAGCATATTTTCCACTGGAACATTTTCAGCATGATTCAGAACTGTCCGTTTGTGCTTTCAAGACATAAATAATCTTATGCTCGCTTCTTAAAAAGTGTTGGCTTATATCATGTTCTTAAACAAAGCTTCTTCCCATAAATGTAATAAGGTTAATTTGGAAAATGCAACATGAAGTCAAACTCATCCACAGTTCAGTTTGCAAGTGAGAGACTAAACTAAAAATAATTGAGGAATGAGAAATTTCAATTTGAATTTTTTTATCTTTCCATTTTATTCAGAATCAAGGATTACTGACTTTATACTAGCAGCAAGGCTCATATTTGGAATATATAGATTTACAATTAAACTCAGACTACTTGAATTTTATGGATTCCTGACAGGTTAGGAATCCAGGCTCTGCTCAGTGCAACATCATTTTCCCTCAACAGCATAGCTGTCTTTCACCTCACTTGCAGCCAGGCTCAAAGGGCTGACTAATGTAGGAGAAGCACTCCATCACAGGATATCCACATCAAGTAATGACCATAAGAACATCTTTTCAGCCCTCTTTCTATTCACAGGAAAACCTAGAAAAAGGTGACCTTCTCTAAAATTCCTAGAATCATTCTAATTTCAGTATCAGCTTGGTTATTCTTATCAATTCCGACTCCAGTTTTTATTTTCAGAATCTAATAGGGAGACAACTGGGTTCAGTGAGCAAGAAATTAAATAGCAACATAATTTATACCACTCTTCATGATTTCAAGAAAATTAAGTCTCATAAAATAAGTCTAACTTCCTCCATAAGACTACACATGCATCTGATTGCATTCATTAGAATATGTTTCTGCAAGATACCTGACTTCAGGACAGATGAGCTCTTGCAGATCTAGCTTGAGCTACTTGCCACAATTTCTGTTGTTGAACCACATTGCTGCAGCACTGAAGCATTTCTTCTCTACTTCATACTAATCTGCCTGACTTTAGTGGGGCAGACGAGGAGCACTCACATGATCAAGCTATGAGAGCACTAAGCAGACAAATCAAACCATTCCTAAAGTGATTATTTATACCCTCAAGGCCCAGCTCAACAACACAGGGGCTTGTACAGCACTGTTGCCTTAAAGAGTTCCCATGCCCTGTTTTTCCCTACTGCTTGGCCCTTTACTTATGCCATACCTTTAACAAATTTTTGACATTCAATGCTGCAAAAGCATTTTTTAGCGTGAAACAACCCTGGATCTGACCTGGCTTTCAGCACAGCCCCACAAACAGATGAAAGGGCAGGTATCTGCCTGCAGCAGCAGGATGGGAAGGAGAAGACAAGAACTCTCTGAACTCATATTGACCATGAAACACCTCAAAACACAGCCTATGAGACAGTTCAACAAAAGCAAGTGTAAGCATTCGTAAAATAGATGTGTATAGTCCATGACAGGCAGATCTTTAAAAAAAAAAAATCAGGAAGGGAAAGGAGGAACACAGCCAGTAGCACCGTCAGTGCAATCCTGAAGTGTTCTGCTCACAGTCAACCGCCAGACAGTTTTCCCTTGGAGGGAACTAATAAAATCACTCGTGTTGAACTTCACAAAACTGGCACAGTAGCAGGAGATGATGGGTCTTGTTGGTTGTACACACCGACTTCTCTTGGGGATGCAGAATCACATCACACTGTAGCTAAATTCAGTGAAACCACAGGTCACACACAGAGGAACAAAAGTTTCACACTCACTAGCTCAAAGACAGTGCCCTGGATTTCAGCAGCACTGTAATAACTTGGATGTAACAACAGAAAAACAAGTGACCGTGAGCTCTCAGTGCAAAGCTATAGTCAAGAAAGTAAACATGAGCCTTGAACGCATAACAAGGGAACATTAAGTCAGTAGCAATGCCGTTTCATATAACATTCAGCAAACCATTATAACGACATTGCTGTGCCCAGCTCAAAGGTCTGCACGTTATGTACAAAGTCAGAAAAAAACTTATACAGAATAATTCTGAGTCTGAAAAGCAGCTGAAAATAAATTTTGTTTTTACATATTTTGATAAGCAAAGATAAGATAAGAAGTGGCTTGCATATGAATTTCATGTACCTTCACATCGAGAATATTTTTACCCCATAGTCCCAGGACTTTGTCATATGCCTGTTCAGGTACCACCACAGAGGATAAGAGTGACCATAAAAATATCAGATACAATAAAAGACCTGTTTCTACTCTAAAGAGTCCACGTACAACCTGAATAAGCGACTGCTTCTCATTAAAGACTCTAAAGCCGACAAACAAATCAGATCGAAGGAGAGCGCTGATGGTAAAATGTGACAGGTTTAAAACACATTCTTGGAAGAAGTTCTAGAGACAGATCAGGGAAGGAGAACAGGTTAAGTGTTCACAATGATCCTTTTCTGACCTGGAACAAATCTACAGTTCAGAACCTATTAATTTACAAGCCATGCATATGACTAATTCTCCAATATAATTTAAAGAGTGATAGTCCAAATGATATCCAGGGAGAACAGTCAGTTGACTTCCTTTTAACATAATCGTAACAGCCTTAACAAAAGATGTTAAAAGGAAGAACAAATGGGAACAGAGGCAGCAGGAACCTCTGTTAGCCACTTACCCCAAGCAAATTTTCTTAGTTAGCAAATGAGGTAGCTCTATTGGAAGTGATGAAACTGCCAGGGCTTCAGAGAGAGGGGAAAAAGAAAGATACAAACAGGTGGCAATCTTCATGTTAGTGATTTTGTGTAAATCCTTAATTCTAGCAATTCCTTTTGAAAAATAATTGCTTGTAAAAACAAGAAGTCTTGTTAGCATGTATAAGTTTGTATTCATTTAGTCAGGCCGTAAGAAAACCGTCTCCCTCCCTATCTACTCAAGCACAAAAGTACAAAAAAATTAAAACGTGCAGCACAAATCCTAGCTATCTCAAACATCAATTCCATTCCTTACTGCCACCAGCAACAAGCAGTCTCACAAGGATTTTTGAGATATAAAAGTCCCTTTGAACAACACCATAAATTCATTTAGCTCAAACCAAAACTGCATGCTTGCCTCCTAGCACTATAGTGCCTGTGTCTGCATTTATAACCTATCCTTTGGCTACAAACCCACTCCAAGTTTATTAGCACTGCAGGTTATGTCCACAAATAGGACAGAAACAGAAGTATAGTCCAGAGCACACATTTCCTCATCAGCCCTGCACCCAGTCTCCCACTCCCTAGTTCGTGTCTCAAAGAGCTTCTACTACCATCTGTGCAGAGGCAGAGGTTACCTGAGTTTAGAATTTCTCACAGCATACTTTTCAAGCAAAGCAGGCGACAGTCTTGCAAGTAGACAAAGTGGTCACATCTTGCCCTCTGGAACTCAATTCATATTTTGCCTTCAGGGACATTTTTTTCAGCACCACAAACTGCTGTTGGATGGCACAGGGTCAGTCAACTGTCTAGCTGTTTGCTTCCAATGAGTGCTTTCGCTTTATGTACGAGACCACAGAAACAAAAAAACTTGGCTCTCCATCTCACCTGTATCAGCTCTGCCATGCAGACAGACTATTGCACCATTTTACAAACTAGTACAAAAAGTTTGTGGTTTTCTAAGACTCACAAAAGAAAAAACGGGAGAAAAACTTTCTTCCCAGATACATACCAGCACTTGGAATCTGACCCAAAACTCCTGCAGGAAAGCAGGTGGCACTGTTTGGAGAGCTCCTCTCTGCAGGAAGAGGTCCCTGGGCCTGAGACTTTTCACAGGATCTATATTTGGTAGCTCCCACATGTCACTTAGGGCTGTCAAGACTAGGGCACCACTATCCTGTTAATGAGATATCCTGTTAATGAGATTAGTGCATATGCAATAAAGAGGAATTTGTACTCTTTAACTATTGCCCTATTGCAACCTAACCATTCATTTGCCCCATAGCTTGCAAAAAACCAGCTTTTCTGAACACCTTGCTTAAGATTTTGGTATTACTTAAAAGCTGTCTCTGCCTTAAATTAAGAAGTAACTTCTGATTTCAGTAAAGATGCCTTGGATATCCTGAAAGCAAAAGACACAAAAGCAAAAAAGCAAAAGTTCATTTTGAAGGGCTGTCCTTCAAGATAGCACCTGCACTTCAACACTTTCACCTGCACTGCACTCACCCACTTTCAACAGCTGCTGAAAGTCACAGTGAAGCCACAGAGGTTCTTCAAGCTATTCTCTCTTACTAGAAAGCTTCCAGCACTCAGCTTACAGAAACAGCCAGGAAAGTTCTCCACTCCTGGCATTACACAAATGCTGAGAAACTGACAGCTGTAACAGAGGAAAATCTGCTTTCTGAAACAAACTTTTGATTAACAATATTTTATTTTTATGAAAGACCACATTTTTTTTTCTGACAATTTTTCAGATTATGTATATGCTGGAAATATTATCAGATGATCCATTTCTGTCTGTCAAAGTAAGATAAAATTCTTCTATCAGTATCTAATACCATAACACATGGGGGGAAAAAAATCAAGGTCCCCTCTCCTGGCCATAATCATATTCTTAAAGCAAAATCTTTGCCGAAAACAGCTGATTTATTTTTTTTTCTAATACACTTTATGATCAAATTATAAACCAAAATAGGCTGGGTGTTTAATGTGAAAATATATAAAAATCCTGGCTGTAAAATGAGAATATCTGCTGGCAAATTTCAATAGCAGCAAACAAAAAACACTTGTTTTTGTTTTACAGCACTGTATTTTTCTATTCCCACTCCCCTTCAAGAAATGCAGTAATCAACTTCAGTCTACTTCTGCTAATATACAGACAAATGCTTGAAGTCTCTCCTCATTTTCCCCATACTTCACAAACATCTTTACTTTTTAAACCCAGAAATGACGCATCAGAAAGTCTTTGCTATAGGATAAATTTATAATGCAAATCGTGCATCAACATGCTACATAGGAAAAAAGCAATTGTAAATAATACCAATAAAAGAGGGGAAAGCTCACAGGATTCAAGAGGAAAACGAAGATGGTGAGTAACCTCAGCTTGTTTCCAATTCGAAATTTAAGAATACTATAAAAATACTTGTTGTGTAGCTATTTCCTCATAGACTGACATCCTAATATATATTAAGCATCTTTGATGAACTACCAAAATCCATCAGTTAAAAATACTTCCCCTCCAAGTGCCTACTGTTTGCAACAAACAATTTGAGTACCGTGGCAAATGTTTTGATGCACCAAAGACTCTCCCATTTTCACACCTAAAACCAAGGGTTTGATTCCCTATTCTATATGTTTTGCAACAGTTCATCCAAAAGAGAAAAGCCAACTGTGAAATATTTTATGAGAGGAGGGGAGTGAAGGGAGACAGAGCAGACAGACAGGCAGATGATAGCTTAAGCAATCAATTTAAAGGAGAAAAGGAAAAGTGCTACATTTAATGGCTTCACTGGCCTCTTTAAAAGGAATCAGAGATCTCTGCTATCTTAGTAAGCAGGTCCCCCGATTAAAAAGAAAACCCATCAAAATTAACATCTTGTAATTAACTGGACGTCAAGAACAGAACTCCAGCATGCTGCTGCGCACTGCGCGTGGAATTAATTGTGCAAGGCAGACTCTGGGCACACACAGAGCCACCCTGCTGCGAGGTGTTCCAAGCTGCAGCTCACACCGTGGCCTTGGCAGATGAGACTCTCCGGCTCAGGAGCGGTCACGGAGCAGCGCTGGGAAAACTCCTCCTCGGAGGAAAAGCATGTCGGTAACAAATAAGGAAATATCCTGCCACCCTCTCTTCGTTGCTGAACAACAGGGAAAGTATTAGAAAAAACCTAAATCAAGCCAAATACACAAAATAGCAAGAGGAAGGAAAAGCAACAGTCTTTTGCACAAAAACCAAGTTACATTGCTGCTCTATTAAACCATCTCCTCCCTCCACAGAGCAACAGCAGGACGTCTGAATTCACATAGGTATATATCAGCATCCACAGATCACGCCTTGAGAGAAGATAAGCGGATACTGCCCACTGTAAGTGTAAAGTAGTGATATGACCTATTTTGAAGAATACCACCACTTTTCACTTACTTGCTTAATTCAAAGAGATAACAGACTCATCATTCATCATGTCTCAAAGCAAAGCACTCATGGAAGGTTCATTATTCAGGAAGAATTTCTACTCAGTAAGTAGCCTGAATATAAAACCTACATACTGAGGATTTGCATCTCTACTGAATAGTGATCTTTGTTGTAACACGATTTTACACAGTGCTGGCATTTTCAGATCTCCTTATAAAAATGGCATTTCTTGGGTTTGGTCTTTTTACATAAATGCAAGTCCTCAATTTAAAATCACACCATATCACAGCTCTGGGAACCACTAACAAGGTATGAAAGAGAGTTATTTAAGTGAAAGGACAAACTTAATAGAACGGCTCCTTTTCTCAGAAAAGGTGGAAAACATTCACTTGCACAGTAAAGTAGGCAACATTTTGACATTAAATAATTTTGTTCAGACTTAACACCAACAAAAAAGATGTGATGCAGTTAGCATGTTTATTGTATCCATGAATATTAAAATGAGAATTTGTTGACAGCCTAGGATAATGTTAAAGCTTAACAGAGCCAACCAAAATTGCTTATCATCTAACACATAACCTACAAGACCTCACATAGTGAAATGTACACAGTAAGAAACTTTAAACTTAAAAATGGTAAGCGGTTTCCTTGTTTAATCTAAATTTAAGCAGAAAAAGAAACAAGAAACAGGTGTCTTCCCAGCCAAGACTGCAAAGCGACAGAATTCTTCTCAAGTCCACTATATATATATATAAAACCCACACCAAGGAAAATAACACATACAATCAATTACTAGTACTATGAAGAACTACTGTGAAAAGCATTATTTTCAAACAGCCACAAAATAATTCATCCTTGGGTAAGTTATCCTTCAAAATAATGTTGCAGCCTACAATAATTTAATTATAGGTTGCAATCCCTAAGTTATAACGCTATACTTTTCTAGCTGTATATTTGATACTGGTATGTTCATATTAGTCCAGGTTTTAGGGAAAAAAAGCACTCCACACATACCTGTGTAGAGTTATTTGCTGTATTTCACAAATGTTAAATTGGATCATCCCTTAGGTTTTCCAGTCTCTATTTATCATATAAACTATACTACATGTATTAAAAACATGAAATACAGTAACATCTCAATTCAATTTATTTGTCAGTATACTAAAAAAGACAACATTTGGTATTTGTTTGGATAAACTATCTGTGGTTCCATAACAAAGAAGGAAAATAATCTGAACCTGTAGAGATCAAAAAAATAAAGAGCCAATATAAATTAACTCTTAATATTCTTTCTGCTTTATAGCTGGAGCCTGAATCTGGAACTTCAACAAATATTTCAAAATAATCTCATTACACTATACCTAATGGTCCAGGACATTTTTAAATTGAAGCATAGAAATAAATTAAAATAGCAAATCAAATGAAGAGCAGATGGTCACTCTAAACACTTCATTACCCTCCAACCCTTTTATTTCTAATGCAGAAAGAAAAAAAGAACATTTACCATAGTCTGCATTGGAAAACAAATACTAAAAACCCCCATGTGTTTCTCAAGTAATTTAAAATACTAACCCAGCAATACTGTATGTACAGTTAACAGCTGTCAACTTCATCATTCCAGCAAAAAATAAAAGAAATTACTTATACGTATCCTTCTATTTTACTCTGCAAAGGGTCTCCAAATTCAATGGCGTATATGTTCTCCCTTCTTCTCTCAACCTCCTTCCCACATCACTTGAGTTTTCAGCTCCATTTTTGTAGTCTCATATGAAACCATTCATTTTTAAAGCAAGGAGGTTTAGACTCTGAATTAACTATTTCACCAGTTGCCACCAATGTTCCCCTAATGTCTGCTCTGCAACTGGGAATGCTCTGGACAAGCGGTCCCCCACCCCTGGACAGACAGAGCACTTTACTAGTCAAGTTGGCTGAATGAGCTGCCGAGCCAGCCATAGACCTTCTGTGGTTCAGACCCCTGGCCACAGCTGGGAAATTGCATTTTCATGGGGAAGGAACAGGTCCGAGGAGTGTTTCAAATTTCTGACAACTGCAGAGAACCACAGAAGAGATCTAAACTGGTAGGAGGGAATGGGACAGAGAACTATACTCGAGGCCCAAACCAGGAGGAAGCAGACCTCTAGTGCTCTTCAAAGTGCCTCCCAGAAGAGATCCTCCATGGTGAACTGTTTCACAGCTTGTGTAGCTGCTCCTGGGATGCAAAAAAACTGCTTTTATAGATTGGGGGAAGAAAAAAACCAAAACCACCACCACAACTAAAAGAAATCTGCTCTGATTAAAAAGAAAATTCAGTAGGTATCATGCTAGAAATACAGATGATATCCACCCTGAAAAAGTACACAGAATTGTTCAGCGAAGAGACTGCAAAGACAACGGGTGGGTGGAAATGGTGGGAAATTTAAAAAACAGAAACCCTGAATAAGAAAATGGACCTATGCTTGGAGAAGGAGATACTAAATGAAGCCAGCCTCTCAGAGAAAGTTACAGGAAAAAAAGACATTTTCAGAGGGGCTACACATAGAAGTACAAGGAAGCACATGAGGAAGAAAAGCTTGCACAGAGAAGCAGGAGTAGAGATATCTGTCCCCTCTGTTTCAGAAAATAACTGGATAGACAATACATCCCATACTTTATATACCATTTCTAGGTTCTTCACCATTTCAGCCTGTCTCTTCCTATACCTTCTGCAATCCAAACAAAACTAGTCTTCTGCTTGTTCTTCTATATGGGCTGCTCTTCCCAAGTCTCTTCGCTCTTATTTTCTCCCTCCTAAGAACTTTTTACATCCCCAGGTGTTCTTTTTCCTCTTCAGAACCACTACTAAGTACCTGAAGCTACAGGTTTGCAACCCAGCATTCTAGTCTGGAACACAACCACTGAGGCAAAAAAAAAAAACAAAAACAAAACAAACATAGTAGATGTACACTGTTAACAAACATGTTTTTTCTAACTGTTCTGAAAATTTCCTTCTTATTGACCATCTCCATTCAAATCGATGGTGGTCTTCAGAGTCTCTCCAGTGCTCATTGTCATGTAGTTAAGTCCAGTGCAAACAGCTGCTACTGAAATATACTTTGGTGCTAAGAGGCCCAGCCACAGACATTTCACATGGTTGCTTTCCTAAGCATAGCTGTGTTCTAGTCCATTGAAAAAAGGATTCCAAAAGAATGCGTGTGACCACCTTATCCTCTCCCCACCTCTTCAAACACATAAGCTCTCCAGAGAATTAGTACCAGGTGCTCACACTTTTGTCTTTGCAGTATACTAGTCTCATCATTGGCTTTCTCCCCCTCACTGCTTGTCAGCTCTTTGCAGAAGTGATCCTGTTATCCTGTCTATATGTATTGCATTGAAAAATGGTATTGGCTTCCATAAATAACTGATGGCACTCACGAGCCGAATTTATCTAACAGATGCCAAAACAAAACACTGTTCATTGTCTCCCTCTTTTACTATGTACTGTTGAATTGTCTTTTACCTGCTGTAGATTTATTGGAGATATTTGATAAGCACAAGAGCCTAAAATCGCCTCTTCTCTCTCAAGAGCCTAACACATTGTGCATTTCTGAAGCACAGCTACAGTCACATATGCATACCCCATCTCATTCTTATTTCTCTGGGGCTGCGTATGTCCCTGCCTCTTAGTATGGGATTCTACTATGTATGCTTTTCACACATCTTCAGTATACACAGCAATACACTGAAGTATAATGTACACGCATAACATAACTAGAGGCTACTGCCAGAAGACAACACATCAAGCTCTGGCTAGTTACTTGATCAGAGCTGTAAGGTAATGAAGAGGCATCTGAACATGCACTGCAGAAGCAAAACACCCAATCCCTTTTAAAAATGGAGCTTTATCAGTTTATGAAGGGGATTACAGGTGCTGGTGCCCACAGGAGTTCATAAACATAAGAGGCCTTTCCTGTGCTGCAAATACGCTTTTAACATTTTCCAGCAAGTACTCTAATTTTATGTTGTTGAAAGGTAACTGCTGCATAAAGGAGGCATATTATCAATTTCATAAGTGATAAAAGCTTTAAAGAATTAATAAAAAATTCTGTTCCCTACCTGATGTAATATAATTATTTGGGTGGGGGGGTAACTCCTCGGTTAGGGGAATGACTTGAATATAAGTGCCTACATGCATATTAGTGTATTTCTCTAGAGTTAATATTCCTGAAATGTCATTAGGAAATCACATGTGATGTACAAGAAAGAAAACATGAGTTGTACTTCTCTCCTGATA
Source organism: Aramus guarauna (assembly GCA_013400195.1). Taxonomy (NCBI): domain Eukaryota; kingdom Metazoa; phylum Chordata; class Aves; order Gruiformes; family Aramidae; genus Aramus; species Aramus guarauna. The sequence goes on from VXBL01006844.1 coordinate 58,679, forward strand.
TTTATAACTTGATAAAGTCAAATACTTTATACCAATAATTATAAGATAGAGATGACTACTCAAGAGTTAACATTCATGCTTGATGTAAGCATAGAAGCCAGAGAGCAAATTTTGTTATGTTCATGTTACTCTGACAAGAAAAGGATACAACACATAGAAGATTAGAGATTAGAAAAGGGTATTGAAGAACATTTACTATCCCTATCCTGAAGTGTTTCCATAGCAGCCGAAACAATTATTAAAACAGATACACCAAAAGGAAGGCAAAGAAATAATACAAAAGCTATCCATCTGAAAACAACTCATAGGATTTGAAGAGTTATATTTGACTTGTTCATTAATTTAATCATTAAACATCACCTATTTTCTAATACATCACACAGGTCTTTGTAACCACATTAACAGCAGTACATAAATTTATCAGAGCAAGGAGATTTTTCAGAAAGGAATATTTATTACAGACAACACATTGACTGCTGTGGCTTCTGATCACTGAAAATGTAAGGTATCCTGTATCTGCTTTGCAGGACAAAGATTTCCATAGTCAAGTAAGCTTACCATTTGTTCCCTCATTTTTATCCCACTTAGATGAAGAAAGAACTCAAAATCAAGAACAGCCTAGATGTGTTCACTCCCCTCCTGCTCTCCTCCAACTTATCACAGAATACTGTTTTCAGTAGCATTAAGAAAAGGGACATTAATTCCTGATCCTCTGGACAGTCCCACTGAATAGCCATCATTCACATCCTCCTTATAAGCTTTCTTGAGATGCACTGAACTAAAAATCAGAGACTCAGTTTTTAGAAATGCCAGCAACCATGTCTTAAAAGTCAACAAAAATTTGGCTTTTTGGCTTCATCTGAGTGCCATGTATAGACTGTTCTGTTTACATATTAACTAGCAGGCATCCTCACCACTGCGTAAATGTCAATGCTCTTTCCCTGCACTCTTTATGTAAGAATACAGCATTATCCATAACCAGTTTTTCTTTCATTGAAGTCATGAGTCCTCCAGAAAAACAGAAGCAAGACTGTTCTGACAGCAGCAAGCAAATGGCCTTCCATCTCCCTACAGCCAAGTTACAAACTCTAAACAAGTAACAGCCTCCAATGTAAGCAAAAATGCAACGTAAGAAATACTAAACGGGTACTCAGTGATAAAAAGAAATACGCTGATACCTATGTGAGAGGGAGGAAAGGATGGTTTCTCATGCAAGTATTTTTCTCCTTGCATCAATTCTCATTTTTCAGATGTACAGATATGTGTTGTCAGGTCAAGAAGAAGTAATGACACCATTTATGCTCCTCCTTCCCATGGGAAATCACCCCACAGCAACAGAACTGGTCGACTGCCACTCCTATACAATAGATCCAACCTTAACAGCATCTCCCATTCAGCACAGGGCCCTAAGGAGTTCAAGGGTTTAAAAAGCCATCCAGTGCATTATTCTATTTAGAAAGAATACTTTTAAAGTACATGATTCTTGCCTTAAGAGCAAACAGAAAAGCCAGCATCGTTAAGCAATCCTTCAAATTTCATGCAAGAAACTGAGTATAGAAACCATTATCCAGGAGTATCTACAGTGCTCAGAATAATTTTCTATTTACAGTTGTATGTGGACAGCTAGATACGAAACAAGTTCAAGAAAGCCACAGAACATCTCCAAGTGAAAGATTACACAGCACCATAGGACAGCAGGCTAGCAGATGGGGTAGTCTGAGGGCAGAGGACATGCAGTAGAAAGAATAAAGTGCCAATGTCCCAGAAGGAAGTGGGTGTGGAAATGCAGATAAAAAGAACGGTGCCTCTGGTCACAGTATTGCTGTACAGCCTAGAAGAGGACAAGCTAAGGAAGGACTTTGAGATAGGGTAGATCTCTCCTTCTGTTACCACCATGAGCAGACAAGAGCTTACCAGATGTGCAGTTTCTATCACATAAAGGAGAACACTAACCCCAAAGATAGCTAGCAATCTACTGATGTAGGATTGACTTTTCCACCACTACCATCAGCTCCTGCATATGAGAAAACACTGTGGCAGAAACCAACACATTTAACTTGGAATTTAACTTGGACAAAAGTTTCAGGGTTTTAACTTTACTTGAATATCAAGAAAAACCCCAAAACAGTAAGTCAACAAAAAACCCTGAAACTTTTTTCTACGCATATAGCTAAAGCTTCCCCCTCCGTCCTGTCTTTTCTGTCATTCCTCCACACAAACAAATAGACCCTGTGGTCTTTCAAGTCTAATAAACCTTTCAATTATTTCTAAGTCTCAGATAGTAGCCTAAAAAGCTATAGTTATAAGAGTATCATGTCCTAATATCAACAAGTTTCTTTTTCCACTGGAAAGACAACTGGGGTGTAATGTTGGCAAGCAGTAAAAAGAGGACATTTTACAGATGCCAGTATCTCCTGAAATAAGTGCTTGTGAACACAATCAGCAGCACGGTAAAGTCATGTGCAATTATCTACATACTTGACTTCATGGATAAGCTGCTCACCAATGATGAATCCTTCCATTTCCATACAATTTGAGCTGAAATGGACAGAAATCACTATACGCTTTTCTTTTTTAAATGGAAAAAGTGCTACTCAATTCATTGAGCTTAATCAGTCCCACACCACAGCTTCTGAGTATTAAAGTATGTTCTGTTTCAGCCCCTAACCCCATAAAATCTAGAGCTGCAAAGCTCACAGAAACTTTACCGATCGACTTCTATAAATGGTGCAACGCCTCTTTCAGTTTTTCTGACTCTCAGTGTGGGTGTTACTTTCTGTGAAAGAAAGGGAAAAAAGCATGAAGAGCAGATATGTAATTCAACAGAACATTTTAATCCTCAAAACATTGACAGCTATTATGTGCTCCAGAGTCCTTCACCAGTCTAGGGATTTCAGTGGAAATAAGTATCAACTTCTTACCCTGTCTTTGGACAAATGAACTACAACCACCATATGCGCAGCTCATATTCTGAAAACAATGGCAGTCTAGGCTTCGTCTGGAGGTCAAATTCAAGCAAGAGCACTCCACAGCTTCTTTACCAGACCAAGCAGATACTTCCATCTATTTTCAATACTCAAGGACTAAGAAGAGTGCCATTACCTCATTTTCTGATGCTTCAAAATCAGACTGTCTTAAGCAGGCTCCACAGCAAAAGCTGAACTCTGATAAATCAGAGGGAGTATAACCTTAAGCAAAATATTTACTGAGCTTATCAACACAGACCTCTATAAGTAAATCCTTAGCATGCTGATAACATTCATCAAGGCTTCTTTAGAAAAGATTTGTGCTGAGATGTCAGAAGAACTGCAGCATGTTGTGAAGGAGATGTGAGGGAAGGAAACATATTAGCATTTCCAATATCTAAAAATGCATGATCTAGTCTGTAAGGAAAAGGAGGCCTGATAATGCTGCAGCAAGTATCTCTAGGTGGCTCCATTCACATACTTCTGTATTCACTTGTAAGAGTCTTACTCCATCTCTTCAGTTTCTTTTAAGCAGAAACTATAGGGTTGCCAAATTCCGTGTTTTAGTGAAATGATGCCAATGTATACAGATAATTAGTAATATGAAAGGCACCTAACAAGATTCAAAAGGTACTCTGAAAAAAACACTCCCTCTTTTACACTACTGGAGATTAAGTAGCACACAATTTATCAGGTTGTTACGCTAATTATTAGTAAGTCCCCCACCTGTTTTTGTAGACCAGGCTTAATAGCTGGTGATTATTTGGGTTGAAATGGAAAGATGATTAAATGTTTTTTGAATATGATAAACTTCCAGATTATTTCATGGGAAACTTGGTTTTCAAGAGGGAGGGAAAGGGTCAGCAAAAAAGGATGGGTGTTGAGCATTTAGCAGCTGGGGAATGAACGCCTGGCAAAAACCGAACTCTGGAAATTAGTAATATACACCACGCAACTTCCTTTGAGAGACAAAAAGGGCACACAGCGGGCTCTGGGGATGCCGAAACACCTACAAACACTCCCGAACTTCACCAAGTAGGCAAACACAAACACACAGAGCTCCGCAGGCCGGCACCCTCCCTTCCTCATTCCTCCAGCACGGCGACAGGAGCGAAAGTTCAGCGCCGGCACCGTCCACGGGCCCGCCCGAGCCGCGGCCTCGGCCCCCCGCCGCCGGCTGCAGCGCTGCCGGCCCAACGGCCCCTAACGGTCCGGCTGACCCTCACGGCCCGCGGCTGGAGGGCGGACGGACCCACGCGGGGCCAGGTCGGGCGTGCCCCGGGACCGCAGGGGGTTACCTTGGCCCGCGACCCTGCACGGGGCAGGCACTTGTCCAGGACGGGGGTAGCGCCTCAGACATCCCCCGGCCAGAGGGCAACGCCGGCTGTGCACGGCTTCGCGTCGGACGGCGCAGCGAGGCCCCCGCAGCCCTTCAGCCAGCCCCGCTCGCCTCCCGTCGGCAGAGGGGCGGTGGGGGCGTCAGAAAACAAGAAATAAAGAGGCGGCGTACCCGTAGACCCCAGCCGCGGAGGGCGCAGCGCGGCCTCGGCTCATGGCCGGCCTCGCCCCGTTCCCCTCCGCCGGCGCCACAGGTGCTGCCGGCGGGGCGAGAGGCAGCCTGGGCCGGCTGCAAGCCGGAGGGCAGCGAGGGCAAAGGCACCGCTCCCCCGCAGAGGCTCTGCTCGCTCCCGCCCGCTCCGCAGCACGCCGTGGTGCCCCGCAAGGCCGGCGGTGCCGTCGGGCGGGGTCTGCGGGCAGCCCCCCTCCCCAGCCGGGCAGACACACGAATACCGCCCCGCACCACAGGGGCGGCCCCTCCTGGAAGAGGCTTCCCCCCCATCGCTGCGGGGGGCTGTTTTTTTGGCAGCGGGGGGGAGAAAAGCAGGTGCCCGCCTCCACGCTCGCTCCAGGGAAAGGGAAGAGGGACGCAGACGGCTTCAGCCGGCAGGAAGCAGGCGGGCAGCGGGGGGCGAGCGGAGCGGCGGTCATGGCGGGGAGACACGCTGCACACCTGGCAGCAGGTGCATGCAGGCGGGGACGGCGGCGAGGACGCCCGCGGAGGGAAGAAACTAGCGAGGCTTGCCCGGAGAACGGCGCATATTGTGCGGCCGGGAGGGGGGGCACAGGCAAGTGCCCGTTACCACGAAGGGGGGGACGATGCGGAGGAGGTGAAGAGGGCAGATGCAAGCGCTGTTTTGCAGGCAGGGGAAGCAAGCGCATGTTACTCACCGGCAGCTCCACGCTGACTTCGGTCCCGTCCAGGAGGAGAACGCGACACTGCAGCACCGGCTTACTGCCGCCGGCCGCCGGGATGTGGACGGGGGGTCCGGCGCTGTGCACTCCCCCTCCGGGGTGCGGTGAGGAGGGGAAGCCTCCCGAGCCGACGGCGGCGGCGGCTCCTCGTAGACCCCCGTCTCGTTCGTCCCCCTCACCGCCGAGTCCACCTCGCCCGGCTCCGCGCCCGGCTCCTCGCCCGTAGCGCTGCATCGACCGCCGGCCAAAGGTCCTGCGCAGGAACCGCAGCATCCTGGGGGCGCCCTGCCCGGCCGCTCACACCCCCGAGTCCGCAGCTCCGCGCCCGGCCCCACGGCGCCTCCCAGAACAACGCAGCAGCGNCGCGGCCCGGCAGAGCGGCGGAGGGAAGCACCGAGTAGCGCCGCTCTTCCAGCAACTGCCCCGGCTCCGCGGCGATTGGAACGGTCGCGCCGGCCGTTGGGGCGGCGTCTGCGCGGTGGCTGCCCCTCGCCACCGCCCGCGGGGCGGGCGCTCTCCCGGTCTCACCTGCGGGGGCCTACCCCGGCTGGGCCTGCAGTCCGCAGCTGGGCCCGCCGCCTCCGGGCGCGGGGCTCCGCGCCGGGGGACGGCTCANGGGCGCGGCGCTCCGCGCCGGGGGACGGCTCACAGGGACCCGCCGCCTGGCCACGCAGCCGAGGGCCGGGGGCAGCCCGTCCTTTGCGCCGAGCCGGCTGCTCTGCCCCTGCCCCCCCGCGTCTTCCCCCGATCTGCAGCATCCGCCCCTTCGGACGGGCGGGAGAGGGGATCGGGGAAGTTAATAGCGAATTACAAAACGACGAGGGGGGGACAGAACTAACGACCCCGGGCGCAGCCAGAGGGACGCGTCTCGCCTGTGCTGGGGGAGGCCGAAGCGGCGGGTCCCGCGGGGAAGAGGAGGAGGAGGAGGAGGAGGAGGAGGAGGGCACCTCACCGCCTCTCCCGCCGCCTCCTGCCTCCCTTGTGCACAGACGCGTCTGCCCGGTGGGTGAAAATGCTCCCGCATTTGCCTTTGCAATCACCGTGGTCTGGTGGTTTAAGGAACCAGATAGGAGAACGTGGTCCCGTGGAAAACGCAGACCTTGCAGACCTGCCGGGGGTTTTGCTCCCTTTCGTTTCTCCAGCCGTAAGCGAGGCGGGAGTACGGGTTTGTTTAAGTGTCATGGCAAATCTATAGATACAAATACTCTCACACACAGCCATTCTGCCAATAAGTTAAATATTGATGTATTCTGGCTCGGGTGGGAGCACTTTTGCTGAATTGCCATGTATATACTGGACGTGAATCATGTCTTGTGGAAACAATCAGTGGGACTAATTCTGTCACCCTATGGTCAGATGTGATCTAAGGGGCTTTGAACTGAATTTGCTGCTTCTGAATTTTTTTTTCTGCTGTGGATTTATTTCCCTTAACCTTGCTTCCAGGCTGGTTTACACAAGCATTGTCCTATTAGGTATTCGGAGAGCCTGCCAAAATGTCTCAGCTTCTCATTTTTTATTGAGACTTGATAGTATTAGGTAACTGCCTGCTGCTTCTGCATCCTTTTCCGTGTTTCTTCAATGCACTGGATCAGGTCTTGAAACGTCTCATCAGCCAAGACTGTCACTAAACTGCATGATCTTTGGCAGGGATGCATCCGCGAACCTTCTGCACTGTGTAACTGCGTAAAAGCTCTTTTATAGAAATAGAATAGAAAGGTGCTAATCTTTGCCTGCTGATGTGCAAAAGTAGACACTTATTATAGATGTGCTTTTTGTTTTCCCTGATTTTTTTTTTTTTTTTTTTTTTTTTTTTTTTTTTTTTTTTTGCATTAGGAGCAGAATTTGAGTTTTCTTTCAGATCCTGAATGGTGCAGCATACCTTGGGGTTCTTTCACTGCTTTGAACACTGTGAAGATATCACAGTCCCATCAAGCTCTTTTGCACACACAAATAAGCAACACAAATGATCTTAAGGGTTGGAAATTCCGTCAGAAATACTGTTGTCTCTGGAGGTAGCTACAGCAAATTCTAGCGCAGAGGAGAGTGGGGTGGAAGGTCTGGCATCTCTCAGGACTGGCCTGGCATAAAACTGAGCAAGTCTTCTGCAGTGCTGAAAAGCTTCTTTACTCAGCTGTGAGACTTCAGCACTTTGTCTTTTTCAGCTTGTGTCATGAAAACAGGAGTCTGATGTTTTAAAATACGTAAACCTAGGCTTGCTTGACTTTCATTAGCAGCACAACATGATACAGGCCAGTGGCCATACCCCAGAGACAGTGTTGTATTTACAGAACTGTCAGAGAGATGCTGAGGTCCCCTTCCATCTCATATTAAGCAATATGAGATAACGCTCATAGTAAAGGATCTTCTGGAAGGAGCTGGTGGTGGGAGCAAATAAAGCTGGTTCCTTGGTACCCAGCCTGTCTTGGAGTAAAACAATTCCACCATTATTTTGTCTCATGTTACCAGCAGAGCTATCTTGAGCCCTGAAACAAGAGTCTTGAGCGATCATGGGTACTGAGGATGCCGTGATATGTTTATTGCCAGATGAGAGGTATTTAGTATTTAGTTTGGGTTTGTACTTTTACATTCCACCCATCTACATCCTCTCTTCATTTTCAGGTGGGCAAGCCCTAAAGTGATTCAGTGTGCTGGTACCTCTGATTTACAGTCCCTTCTCTGAGGACCTGCTACTTGCTTGCTTTTCAATGAGAGGCGCAAGCAGAAACTGCTGAAGTCCTCATCTGTGCTGTAAAGGGCATTACTTTTAAATCTTTATCAAAATAGCCCTCCACTGCAACATGGACCTCCCATGGAGTACTGCAGTCTCCCCTGGGAGTCATGATTTGATCACTGCCACAGGAAAGGTGGTGACCTAGGTGAACCATTTGTTCTAACCGATATCACAATTCTGGTAGCAATCCCTGCCAGTAACCAGCCTTATCAGTGGTTTTGCCATAATGCTAAGTGGTGTGTAAATGGGAGGTTATTTATCAAAACCCCTACTGAGATTTGTGCAGTAGCAACAAGATGGGAGATCTGTAACCATTGGAGACACTATTGCTGGTCATGGCTAAATAACTAAAGTGTGATAAGCACTTTATTCTTGCCCTTTCATTCAGAGTTTTGGTTTTATTCAAATCTTGCCTGATTGCTTTATGAAAGCTTCGTAATGGAGGCAGTCACCTAATGGGGATGGAGAACGAACCACTGAGAGTGCCAAAAAGACATTTCTCCCACGCTGGGTACTAGCGTGCGCTGCCTGGACATCAGAGACCTCTTCCTTGTTTTACTTTCTGTCGCTGCAATCACGTTTATGGATTTTTCCTGGCCTGCCAGGTTTTCACTGTCTGCAAAGGAGTGATCTAAATTTAATTTGTGTGCAGCTAGAGTTTCTTCTTCTGCACTTTTGAAGAAATGTTATCTTTACCGAGTAACTTAAACAGGCTTATATTTTGAAAGCTTCTGCTGGGATATGGTTTTTTACAGTCATTACTAAAGGAAACTTCTATAAAAGGATTCAAAGAGCAAGTACTGGTGCGAACCCAAATGTCTGTGTTAAAACTAGGGGGAAAAAATAAACTTGACTTTATGACGTATATTTGCGCAGGCTTTCAAATAGGAATTTGCTGGGGTTTGTTTTCTAAACTTACAAATGAATTAAATTGTTTTGTCAAAAAATTCATTAAAGGAGACACTTTTCAGCATGAACATTCGTTGGATTACACTGTTCCTGTAGCAGTTTGCAGTCCTATCTTTATTTTGCCCAAAAGCATGTCAATTATATGAGCAGGCCTAATGTCACTATTTTTTCAGGATTGCTTTATAAACAGACACAGATCAAGAATAAAATGGAAAGGTAATTCTGAGTTACATGGCTAAGGATAATTTACATTTCCATGCCATCTTTCAGCTAGAGAGATCCCAAAGCACTTTCATTTAAAAAAAAAAAAAAAAAAAGGAAAATTGTATCTAGAATTATTTCACCATCACTGAAATGCAACAGCTGTTTAACAGCAGAGAAAAATACTGAGATTCTCTCTTGTACAATTTTAATGGAAGTATAAATTGGGATAGGCAGAAAGTTGTTATGCACAGCATATGGCCATGATGCTGGGGCTAGTGGATGTGTTCCTGCAAAAGGTACCACAGGATCGTAGGTAGTCAGGGCTTTCCTTTGTAATACATCAACCATTTCCTCCAAGTATTACAAAAGAACTGCATTAGGGAAGAAATTTAATACTTCTCCATTTGGAATAATACCAGTGTTACAGTAGGCATGAATTGTGGCAGCTATTGCTGGTCATGTTAATCCTTATATTCTGGAAAAGAAATTTCTTTTTTCTGTCAGAATAATTAAAAAAGTAACTCATTCCAGAATAGGTGTGTCCACTCAAAGAAGTGTTCTAGTATATCCAGAGAGGTTTGTTGATAAAGATGTAAGAGCAAAACTCTTTCCATTAGAAAATCTACAGAAAGAAAATGTTTCTTGCTGAGTGAATACTTTGCAATGCCTCCCGTCCATCTAATAGGCAGGTTTAATGTGACTTAATTGGATGTTGTTTCCTTTAGTGAGGATTTTATCAGGTTTGTACTGACCTCAATGCATAGAAATTATTTATATTCAAACCTATGATTAGGTTTAAAGCATTAACAAGTAAGTTTTCAGTGCTGTATTAAATTGCAAAGGTATCAGATGCTCCGCTGAAAAATCGAGGCATCTTTCCACTGTTTTGATTTTAATCTTAGGGGAGCCTAGAAGACTGCTCAGAGTATTACCTATAAACAAACATCACATGCTGAAACACTAATGTTTCCTTGAAATATTTTCTAACAGTAATTATGTGTCCTTTAATTGTATCTCCACTGAAAAGACATATCCATGGCTTCTTGTGCTGTGCAGGAATTAATAAAATCTGAGTTTTGCAACAAAGATCCCTTTGACTGACACAGCAATGCTGGATGGTACCTTGTACAGTGGCAATGAACCGGTTGCCAAAATTTCTGGAAACCTTCAACACGTATTGAAAAATCATCTTAGAAACAAAACAAAGGTGAAAGTCGTAATGAATAATCCTCACATTAGGGACTGTAAAGCTTAAGTCAGATGCTCAAGAGTTTTTACTCCACTGCCACGATGTTAAGCTGGCAGCAAAAAGGAGATCCTCTCCTCCCGTGGAGACTTGGACTCTTCATCTCTTGGGCTGTTCCAGAGTCAGAGAACAAGGGACAAAAGAAGCACAGGGCACTGTACTTGAAAGAGGAGGAACTTGTTGGAGACAAACTAGTCAACAAATGAAGACTGAAAGACTGAACCATCCAGGCCAATCGTTTAAATAAAAATAATTTTAAAAAAAAGAATACAATCTCTACTTCCAATTTGTAAACTTATGTTATCTAGCACAGGTTTTGCTGAAATCTGAGGGATGTGGAACCGAACTGTTGAATTATTACAAAGTTGCTTCATAAAATAGAAATCTTCTGTAACTGTTATTTTTTAGAAACTGCATTTTCCTAGACAGCAAACAGCTCATTTTAGAATACAAAATATATATTAATTAAAATGTAGTCTGCATGCGTCTGATAACCTGAGTATAAAATGAAATAATACCATGTACTTCCCACTGAACAAGAATCTGCCGCACAAGTGGAACCTACATTGATGTTCAGTGAGGAAAATTGAAGGGGGACTGAATCACTTATTCACCCCACAGCATGGCTTTTCATTGCTGTTGTATGGCGTGTCAATGGGGAAGTGTGCAGTCCTCTCTTGTGTCTATGTGGACTTTAGCTTCCAAGAATGATTGTCAGACACAAATCTAAGTTTATTTTACGGTACAAAAATCTGTGGTAGGGTTGGAGAGCAGTATCTCAGTGTAATACATGACCTGTAGGGGAAAAATATTTCAAAGATGTTAAACGACTTACTTAACAGCTACTTGATCACTTAAATTTTCTGACACGCTGCTTTCCTACTGAGTTTGTGAGGCTTTTTGTTTCACAAGAAGTACAGAACCAGCGGAAGGAAATCTGTTCTGAATCCCTCTCCTGTCCTTCCTCTCCCCCATCAAATATTAATACATACATAGACTGTCAACAGAGATTCCTTCTTGCCCAACATTTTCCTCTTCTCATTGCTCTGCACGTGCTATGCACACTGTCCTACACTGTCTTGCAATGATGGTATCAGAACACTCTAATGAACTTCTGAAGCTGTTTTCTTTCTCTTGTCACATAACCGCATATCTATTTAAAAGTATTTTTATTCTTTCTAGATCCTCTGTCAGATGATAGCAGTGTAAGCTGGGGAGATATTTAGGTCACAGAAAGAGCCATGATGATGCTGAGGGTAGAAAAGGGTTCACCTCATCTTTCTCTTGAGATCTTCCCATGCTTATGGCAATCTACCAGTTGGAGTCACCTGGAAAAACTACTGGTAGGTTTGCAGAGGTCCTTTCCAAAACCAAAGTTAAAGTAATGTAGACTGGCTGGAGCATGCAGATAGATCAGAAGGATCCTTCCATCACTGGAAGGAAATCTGCATCCTGTGCATTTCATCAGGAGGAAAGGTGGTGAGTCCCAAGCACGCAGGGGAATTAATTTATTTTTCTCATCTTTCCAAAGTCAGGCTGTGATACAGAAAGACATGTTTTCTCTAAAAAACTCCAAAACATCAAAGGGCATTTGATGAAGGATTGCGTCTGCTCACAAGTCATGGCTGCATAATGATGTACAGCAAAGTGCTGGGTACCACATCTTGATCAGGGCAAGTTTAAAAAAAAAAAAAAAAAAGATGATTGATGTCATACGTACTCTTTATAGTATCCCAATACTTAATTATAAAGAAATGTTTCTATGATATTTTCGTAAGCAGGCTTGATAGGTTTGGCAATATTATAACACATTGCTGAAGAGACAGAAACAACTATTTCTTTGCTTACCTAAATTTCCCTCAAGTGTAGTCCAAGTTGCAGCACACAAGAAATCTGTCTAAAAATTAAGACACTCTAAATCCAGACATGGCTGATAAAGAGAATTCTGCCTGAAATGAACAAAACCATTTACACACCTTCATTTTTTATAAGAACAATAATCCCCATAGGTATTTTCTCCGAAATACTTGGCATGCTTTCAGCCACACCTGAACTCAGTTGACTGGGTGCAGATATATTTCAAGCGCGGTGGCCTGACTCCTTTACAAGTTTGAACATATGAACTCTTCTAACAGCTGCATCACAGAAAACATCTGTCTTACACCCTGATAGATGGGACCACTTGCAGACATGGCAAAGTCACTGGGTGGCTTTAGGTGAAGCTTGGAGATTCAGGGAGCATTCCTTTCTTGTTCACTGGTGTGAAGCCATGCAGAGAAGTTTGCTGGGCTAGACAGCATTTTTTTTTACCCTGGCAGCTCATGAAAGAGTAAGGTATGTGTTATCCAAATTACTAATATATAGTCAAAATAATTGTAAGCCTATTTAAATGTAAGTTCTTTTATACTGTGTGTAAGATCATTGTGTTAAAACACTTAGCAATTAAAAAAAAAAAATCCAAGCCAGAAATAAAGAAAATGTTTGTAGTTGTACCTCACTGTAATCCCTTCTCCTGCTGAAAGCACAACAGATGTTTGATTCCCATGTTTACAGTTTTGGAGGCAGGCGTAAAAATAATTGTGCTAACAGGCGGACAACCGTAAGTATTCTCTGTTTGGATATTTAAGTATTCTCACCATCATAGATGAGGAAAATGAAATGAGAAAATAGACTGGGCGTAAACATTTTTCCATTGCAGTTGCCCTGCATGGAGCAATGCAGGAGATCAATGATAGGTGGGAAAGATTTTCAGCTGCTTCACTGAAACTGCCCTGTGGCCGGCAGCAACGGTTACCGGCTGCTCCCCTCCTGTGCTCCGGAGAAGCGAGGGGGGCTTTCGAACAGAGTTGGGAAGAAAAGGGAGATCTCAAGTCTGCTAGACTTGGTCCTGCACAGGGGTATAGGACCATGTTACCTTCTCAGCCAGGGCACTACTTGTACAAAACCTATCCCAGGACCATCAAGCCACACATTAGGGGCTACCAACCTGGAACTCCGTAACGTCCAAGCTCCGGTGTGTTCAGGCTGGGATCCTGTTTAGTGGAGAACTGGAGCCAATATATTTTATTTGGCCTGAGTGAAAAAGAGTTTCAGTGTGCTACTGGTATGCCTCTTGAATGTGGAGAAACGGACTACTTACTTTTTGTCAGGAATTCTAATGCCTTCTCAGGGTTTGCTGGGAGATTAAATTAAAAAAAAATGAAAAAAACTGGGTTTTGTGGTTTTTCAGTCTCTCTTGAAACTGCTGAGCAGGTTTATACAGTTATTCAGAAAAGGTAAACAGAAAGTTAGTGAATTAGTTTTACATGTAGACATTGAGATAAAGCATTATGATTAAAATCTCTCTTAAATGTTAGCAGCTGATGTTGTGTATTCTCAGCAATTAATGTTTTATTGCATTTGAAAACTGGAGCAGAGAGACTCTCAAACAGAGAGCTGCAACAGGTACATCCAGTGACAGAAGCTAGCAAAACCCAGAACTGAAGTAGAGACAAAAGCTGATCACAGTGATCCAGTCTTCCATGGTGGCAGAGCACGGGCTGTAGGCAGCCGTTGGATGCGGTGGGAAGCTGGGATCGAGTCCCTCCCCACAGTGTGCGAACACCAGAGCTGCGTTTGCAAAATGGTGCAAGCTAATATCAGGAGAGGCTGGCCTCCCAAGCAGGACTTTACCAAGGGTTCCTTCGCTGTGGGAGGAAGATTCACCTCTCAGGTTAAAAAAAAGTAAGTAGGAACGAAATGAGTGTCTACTTGTTGATGCACAAGTTCTTTGGAAGACCAGCTTCTCGAAAAACTGTGTTTTGGATGAATGCACCCAGCCCCCTCAGCCAGTCAGAGAGTGTCTGAGAAAAACATGCTTAGGCATGGGGAGAAAAGGTGATCTCATTTTATTTTCCAAGGGCAACAGAAGAAATGAGACTGTGCATAGCCTTTCCTACTGCCCAGATCACTCCGTCACCATGTGCTCTCTCTGAACGTTGTGCCATGGCCTCTCGCACATCACTCTTCCCTCCAACACTGAAACTAAGCATGCATTTTATTTTTTCTCTGGCCCAATCATGAAAATTTGAGTTTTTTGTAAGGATGAAAACTCTGAATTTTTCAAGCACATTGAACAGAAAGATCTTACTTTAAAGGCTTCAGATAACTCAGATAGGAAGGTTGCCAGGTATAAGCTAGAATTGAGATGTAGCTCTGGAAAACTACCTCTTATCTACCTACATAACAAGGGCCATCTCCATCTTGCATGGTGAAGTAACTCCCTCCTTGCCAAGATCAAATGTGTAGCTGAAGTGTTTATTCAGTTCCTAAAGTGTACCTATACCTGCCTGGAGGCACATCTACGCAGACTACAGAGTTGTTTACATAAAAACAAGAAAGGGAACCCAGAGAGATACTGCGTCCTCTGGTTAAAAGTCAGGCCAAAACATCCCACTTGCTGGTGAGGACTGAAAACCCTTCAGGCCTGGCTTCAGGCAAAAAACCTCTGCAGATAAGATAAGCCTGGCAGCATTCCCAAACTGGATCCCAAACTGGAGCTCTGCCCAGCCAACTGGGAGAGCTGGGAGCCGTCCAGGGGTAATACCTCCTGCTCTGAGATACAGAGCAAGTGTCAGGAGGGGTGAAAAGAGCTCCCCGCTGTTTCTCTGGCTGGTGGGGTAAAAGGGTGAGCAGGGATGTAGCCACAGTCCAGATCATAAATAACATTACTAGAGAGTAAAACCACCGATTGAGCAGACGCTGCAACCTGTGAGACACCAAAGCGGAGTTTTCCACAGCGGGAGTACATTGTGCAGATGGGTAGTCGGGCTGCTGGTGTCTGTGGGTGGCCTTGAAGTCCAGTCCCAGGTAAAGTGGATCCTAAATGCTGCTGCAGGACGGAGCTAATGATCATACGATGGTCTGCGTTTGGCTCTCTGGCTTGAATCTTTCTACTGCTTCCCTTGGCAGGCATAGTTAATAGCACAATTATAGATCTCGGCTATTGGCTAATGTCGAATTTTTACAAATCTCAGTCAGCAGCTGATGAGAACCTCACTGACAGCACAAAACCTGGCTCTCACCCATCAAGCAGCAGGGTTGTCTCACGTGCTACATCACAGTATGAAAAGGGCCCATTCTGATCTTCCTGAAACAGAGAGATTTGGAGGAGACATTTGGAGGTATAAGATCATTCAAAATGAAAGACATCCAAAATCATCCAAAATAAAAGAATCAAATAATATTCAAATTAATTAAAAAGAAAATAAATTATTCTGACATGGCAAAGAAAAGAGTAGAGCTCCAAAGAATAAAATTAAAGAAATACAGGACTGCTTTTCTATTCTCCCTCATGTCGACCTGGTGTTGTAGCAGCATGGAAGAGTTAGAACTGCACTAGTCTTCCTCCCCAGAAGTGTGAGGAGAGATGGGTGCTGTAGGGAGCTGTATTGCTATTGCTTCCATCCATCCAGAGGTGGGCAAGGTCTGATATCCCATCTACAAATGGAGGAGGAGGAGTCACGGCCATATTGCTTGCCCAACAGTGTGGCAAATCATTTTTAGTTGGTTCAGAAACAGCATCATTTCTGCATAGGGAGAAGGAAGTGTTGCACTCTTGGAGCCTAGTCAGTTGTTAGCTCGAAGCTCGTGCTGACCCTGGACGCGGCACGCCAGGCTGTGTCAGCTCATCAGACCTCTCTACGTGGGAAGTTGGTTCCCTGCCTCCTTCCAGCTCTGCTTAGGAAGAAGAGGGTGTTGTGTGGGTCACGCTCTCTCTTGTGGGAAGGGAAAGGGTTCCCGTGTGTGGCTGTAGAGGAGTCATTGTTTTCCTCCTCTTCCTTCTCTCCTACAAGCACGAGAATAGATGTAGCAAGACGTGTTGTGGAGTCAAGGGTGTGCTTGAATAGTAGAGCTCTTCTGTCAAGTACAGAGCAACTGCAGCTTAGGTATTCTTCAGTTTGCCTTATTTAGGTGGAAATAGCAGAGTTCATGTGTACCCCCTCCCTCAGGCTATTCCTGGGCTTTGCTAGTTTATGTAACAAAACTTTCACATCGGTTTGGGCTCAGATCCTGTAAGAATATTCTGGCCAAATTCAAAGGTTACCTGAAGGTCACAAGGAAACAAGTAAATATACAGGTGGGAGTGCACTGGTGGCAGAGCAATGGACTGGATACCTTTGCTAATGATAGGATGTGCAATTTTATCTGGCTTGGCTGTTCAGGGAAAAGTGATGGGAATGTTTAACCGCTACCTGTTTAGTATGCCAATATGCAGACACCTTTGTTTTTCTGAGCTAGAGCTCTGTCATCTGACGGCACCCAAAAATAATAAAATAAAATGAACCAAAACCCAGATATAAAAACTCACAGCAGTGCTGAACTTTGCACAGTTTAATTAAAATACCTAATTGGATTAGCAAACAATAATTTGGATTATTGGATTTGCCACACAATAGTTTTCAAATGCATGATGAATCCCAACAAGTGCAAATACTCTCTGTTAAGTGGGGCAGCAGTTGGAGTTCTTTTATTCTTCCTATATCTTGGAAACATCTTTCTGAAATGTTCATTAAAACCAAACAAATGCCAAAGAGTAGTAGGGTATTTCTCAGGAGCACTTTAAAAAAAAAAAAGAACTTGACAGGAACTTTACTGTAAGTCCATGCTTATCAATAACATCTACTAATTTGTTGTAGTTGATGACTTGCTCATTTCAGCAGCTTGATTTTTCAGGCTGGACTAAGCATCTCTCCTTTGAAAATGTGTGTCCATGTATACAGTGTCAGGTATCTAAACTGAGCAGCAACATCAAACATTTAAAATCATTTGTCTTGGTTTGCGGTTGTTGCTCTGACTCTGTATCCACTGCTCTGAACAATCCTGCCTAAAAATCAAAAGAAGATATTGTGCTAATGCTTAATCTTGAGAATACCTGGGAGCCAAGGTGTCTATAGCAGAACCAGCAAACAAACAGCATGGATTTAGCTAGATCAGTGGCTGCCGATCTTTCTGGACAATAATCTTTTATATCTGACAAAAGGAAAACTGATTTAGATGTCTGACATTCTGCAAACATGGTTAAAATTTAAAGAACGGAAACACAGGGAGGAAGTCTGGCACTTGTCAGAATACAAAACCCCAAAGCCAGTCGGATGTCTGATTCCTAAAGAAATGCCTAGGAATTGGAAACGCTGCAGACTGATTTGCACTGTAGAAGCTTGCTGGAAATGACATCAAAATATGATTGCCAGTAATTATTGCTAGCCCTCAACAAGTATCATTGTTCTTGACCAGCAGTGTGAAAGTAACATAAAGTGAATATGTGGAATTCTGTCTAAAACAAACAGCTCGACATTATTTGCTCAGCTAGAGAGGAGTATTGTTTCTGTGAATACCAACCATAATAGAAGTCTGAGCACAATATTTCGATAATAGCTTAAATAATCCTTGATCAAAGAGCAACGGGGTGGTATTAAGAGCCAGACTGATTAAATCTTCCTCAGAGAAAAATATGGAGTCCCAGGCCTCGCCACTGCTCCAGATGAATTAACTGGAGGGACCGGTCCTTTCTGCTCGCTCCGGGGGATGCAAACCAGCAGCGAGCGAGCGAGGAGGGAGCGGAGCAGGGCCCCGGTCCCTGGGCAAGGCTGCAGTGGCACCTACACCTCTGAAGGTGTAGAAGAAGGACGGTGAAAGGTCCCCACAGAGAGGCACACTGTCCCCACAGCATCCCTGTGACCGTCTGCCTCCTGCGGTCTGGGGACCAGAGGCACAGCTTGGGCCCAAATTACCTTTGGCTGTCGGAGTGGAAGTACCGTTCCCAGTCCTACCTCTCATGGGGATGCCTTTCTCCATAACCCTAATTGCCTACAGCAGTAAATTCCTTCCTGGCCCAAAAAGTCAAAAAAGGAATGGAAGAAAGATGTGAGGATGCACTACCTGCCGTAAGGTGGAAAATGAAAAGCAGTGTCTGGATGGACTTACACCTGTGAGACACTGTATTTGAACAGATTTATGTGATAGTCACCCCTCTGCTAGAGTGCTGCCAGATGCCCAAAGCCTTGCTGTCTGGCTTCCCAGCATAGGGAAAATAGTGACATGAACTCTGAGCGCATCTGAAGAGTCAGAGACAGCGGGCAGGGCAATCCCTTCCATCTCCCTGCACCTCACTGCGGAGATGCCGCTTGCTCCCCTGCGAGAAACTCTGCCCCAGCCTCCTTACATGAGTTACAGCCCAAGGCAGAGGAGGGTCTATGACTGCGTGGTGACGGCAAAACAGAGCAGCTCCATCACAAAATGTTACTCCTGCTCACACATTGAGGAAAAGGCATTTGGATGCAATGCTGTAGCCTTGTAATACCTGCCATTGCTGCAGAGAAATTGTTCGGTTTCCCACCTGTAATGTGTATGTACTCATGGCTTTCCCCATACCAAGAAACAGGGGATCAGAAAGGACATTCTACATTCAGTCCTCGGTATTGCAGACTATCCCACCATCTGGCTTTGTACTTCATTTTAAGGTGGCAAATCTTGGTAAATCAAAGTTGTTTGGTGTCTGCAAAATAAAGGAAAACAAGGTGGGCAGTGAATTTAAGTGCTGTGCACCAGTATGCTTAGGAGGAGGCACTCCCAAACTGAATCCTGCCTGCCCGAGACCCAAGCCCTGCAACGCTTATCTTTGAGTGTACAGAATAACAGTCTGTAGTGTGTACATACAGATCCTGAGTTATTCGGGCAAGTCTGGCAGCATCACGTCAGCCAGCTTAACAAAATAATCTACTCATTCTTAGTGCTTTCCCTCATTAAAGCATTTTACAAACCCTGCCTTAATTAAAGTTCACAGCAGTCCTGCAAGTTAGTAAAATGTCATTATCCCAATTTTACAGATGAAAAAATTGCAACAGAGAGGTGAAATGCTGTGCTTGAGGCTGCAGAAGGAGACAGTTTTTGGGGCAGGATTAACCATCGGGAGCTCTTTGCTCTGTGCAGCTGAGCCAGCCTCTGAAGGCACTGAACGGGTCTCAGAGAGATGCTGAAAACACTGTTCCCCCCTTCGGGGTACCTTGCAGCCTCTATACGCTGGCCCTGTGGTGGCACGGGGGACTGATCTGGGCGCTAACATCTGCTGTTATCCCACGCTTACCTTCTAGAACTGGGCTGTGCCAGGTATGTGCCAAGGGGAAGGAGGCAATCAGCGACGTGACCTTGCTGGGGCTATTGTGGAGTCTCAGGAGAGCTGCCCTGTGAACAAAAGGAACCGCAAACAAGTTGCAGCAGCCTCTGAGGCTGGGCCAAGCCACAGCACGCACTGTACCACCTCTGACCGCTCCTGGATTCGGGGGTGGCTCGGGACTTAATCCCCAAACCACGCTGCCTCGCTGAACCAAAAACATAATGGTGACCGCAAACATATCAAGGACGGCTAGGCAAGGTGATGCAAACACTGACCCAAGTGGCGTGCTGTTTGCAACCCATCTGGAGTGATGCCGGGTGCAAACTTCTACTCTGAGTCATGCAGGAGAGACGTGAAGCTGGGTTTCCCACCTTTTGAGCCACCACCCTAGCCAGAAGGCTCAGGTGGGTGCAGCTGACACTCCTACAACTTCCATTTTCATGTAAATGATCAAAAGGTTTCATTTTTCCCAATAAGAAAGGAAAATGCCTTTCTACATGTAAAAAAAAAAAAATCACCACAAAGCAGGATCATCACCCGCTACTCTGATGAAGACAAAATATTTGGGTGAAAAGACACCTCAGGACATCTCTAGTCCAACCTCCTGCTGAAAGCAGCATCAGCTCTGAGATCAGACTGGGTTGCTCAGGGTTTTTTTCCAGTTGCGTCTTGAAAACCTCCAAGGATGGAGATTGCACAACAACCTTGGGCAATCTGCTCCAATGCCTAACTTTTCTCATGGTGATTTGTATTTCCTTATATCCAGTTGGAACCAGCTGGGCAGTTGTCCTAGAAAGAAGTGTGTCATTTCACCTGGTTGTGGCCACTCCCAGTAATTTTTTTTCCTTTGTTTGAACCTCTGCTTAAAAATAATGAAAAAAAGAAAAAAGAGCACAGAAACTTTTCGGTATGGATTTTAGCACGGTAGCCTACTGCCGGAATAACCCCTGCAGGCTCCTGATTACGTCAGAAATCTGATAAGAAGATATCTTTTCTGTAGCAGAATGCAGAAGCTTTTTAAAGACTCAAGTGTTATTTCGTTTTCCCCCCTTGTTTTAATGAGACACTGCTTTCAGATCCCTGTAATGGAACGCAGACCAGAGGTCTCTAAAGCTCTCAAGTTTACATCATGTCTTAATACCCTGAGGCATAGGTATCATGACTGTGATTTACTGCTGAAATTCACCTGTTATATTCATGTTGCATCAGTAGTATTATTCACCTGTTACTTTCTGGAAATTCTTTTATAGGAACATAATTCTCAAATTTTCTTGTGGTGTTCTTTCTATATTTACTTAAGTGACTTGGGGGGAGGGGGGAAGAAAAAAAGTGTAGCGTAGGGTCTAAACTTTACCTGAATCATCCCTTAGTAATTATTCCCACACCAAAGCCAGGAACTCAGTATGCCATGGTCTCAGGCGAGTGAAGGAGGAACATGGGTCTCATTTGGCTTTGTCTGTCGTAACAAACCGCACCATAATTCTGCGTCGGAATAACCCGAAGTATCAGCCTGTGCCTGTAACTGCTTATCGCACAGCTGTGAAATACTCCGCTTTGTTGAGTTGTTCGGCTGTACCGGAGCCACTGTACCCGCCTGCCAGGCGGCAGTGCCGTGGCTCCGTCGCAGGCACCCGCCGCGCAGCTGAGCGTGCCCAAGAGCTGCAGCCACAGCCACCCGTGGGAGGACCGTAAGGTGTCCCGCTTACCTGGGATGTTAAATGCTGATGTTTGGAGACATGCTGAAGGGAGACAAAATGACTTGTTTAGTCCGCTGATATTTTTCTTTTTCTGGTAAAGAGAAATGTGGCACCAGAAATGAATCGACTACAGTCTATTGATCGAGTCTAGCAGAAATCAATGAATTACAGTGTGAGGAGCTGGGTGTAATGGATACAGGGGGCCTAGAGTGAGAATAGCAGGCTGTTCTGCTATTTATATCTTCTGGGGGGTTTCAATGAAAGGAAACTTCCCATGGAATGAAATACGGAGGGATACTGTGCTAAAGCTGTCGTGGTTCAGCCTTCAGACACAGCCGTTTGCTCGTGTACCTTGAGGTCCATGGCCTCCTACGCCTCAGACACTGCAAACGGAAGAGGAGTAACCAGTGGCCACACTTACCAGTGATCGCTGAAACCCCGGTGTGAGTCATCCAACACCTTGCTCTGCTTTCTCCTCCCCCGTGAGTGCCTCTCCGCATTCGCTATCTTTCCCCTCCCTCTCAGCTTTCATCCGATCTGCGCTGCACTAGCAGGAGGAAGGCACGCGGGGCAGCCAGCTCCGCCATGCCTGGAAAGGAGACATGAAGCAGGGAAGCCCGACTGGACTAACTGACCCAGGTCCCCGAGTAGCAAGGGAGTCAGACCCCTAAACTGTGGATCACCAGTTAACCCAGAGAAGCTGCCGTGGCTGCTCTTACTATGGACAATACTGATTTTTATCATTTTCACCGTCTCTTTCTTTGCAGTTTGCACTGTTTCTTGACCTTGGTTAGGGTCAGAGAGACAAAGCTAGGGGCTGGCTTAGGCACTGCTTGGACCGTACGTGTGGCAGCGATGCTGCCCAAGGAGCTGGCTGAGCGGAGAGGTAAATCTGCGCTGAGGTCCCCGCGGCCAAGGCAGGCCTGGGAGCGGTGTCCAGCCAGCCGGCTGAACCTTAACTCAGGTTTGCTCAGGCGACCTGCGGTGGCTGCAGTGTAGGCATATGGTCTGTTTCGCTGGAGGCCAAAAAGTGACAATTATTTATAGCTCAGTCTTAAGCATGGGACCGTACTCTTTTATTCCTCACCAGTAAGACGGAATAAGAGGCTCTTACTCCCAGCCTCTCTTTCCTCTTCTCCCTCCTCAGGAAAAGCTTTTTGGTTGTTTTCTACTATGTTTGTTTTGAACAGTCATGTGGTTTCAACGTGAAAGTGTCTGACATGAGAAATACCTTTCTCTGCTCTGACAGAAGTTATCTAATATCTCAGTAGGATGAAGCCCCTGCATTTGTAAGCACAGCATCAGTGTTTTCTGTTCAAGGTTTTACAGTGAGCCAGTCATATAAACACTAATATTTCACTGAAAATTAATACAGAAATTCTTATCTGCTTCTGTGTACGTAACCCCTTTGGACAAAATGGTTGAGGGGAGCCCATGTCCTTTTAAAATCAGGCAGTCGCTGTCTTGGAATGACATCCTAGTAAGTGTGACACACAATCGTATTGTTTTGTTATCCTTCTAGAGTGAAGTGAAATTGAATTAAGTACTGAGAGGAAAAAAAAAAATCAATAAAGTATTGTGGTGTTTCCTCTAGATTTAGCTGGGAGGATCTTATTTGTGTTAGAAGCTTCAGCCCATTCTCCCTGGCATCTCACTCCGGAGCCCAAAGTACGGTCCAAGCACAGGAAAAACTTCACCGAAGCTCATAACTAGGGCAGGTCAGCTCACTGCTCAGGACCCAAAAGTCTGCAACCTTAAGAGATGGGAGCAGCTTGGGAGAAATGTGCTGCCGGTGCTCCTGATGGTTCGTGTAGCCTCAAAAGAGGAGTTGATGCTGATGCTAGGAAGCAGCACCAAACACACTGGTGGCTGTCAGCCACAGAGGTGCACGGGGCTTTCCCCAAACACAGCTCAAAACAAATTTTTTCTGGGATAATATACATTGTGCCTGAGGCCAGGTTTTGACTGCTGAATGGGTCCTTGCGCTGTGAGCAGACTCCTTGAAGTCGGTGGGAGTCCGCGCAGAGTAATGTGCTACCCGCCACGAGTAAATGCATCACATCGTGTTTCAAATAATATTCAAGGGCCCAAATCCAAAAAGCACATCTCCAGCTGCTAGAAACTGCATCAGGAGAGAAGTTTTCCTGATTTCAATAGCATCACCTGCAAGGATAGAATAGCCCACATCTGTAAGTCGGATCAGAGCCTTGTGAAGGATATTTCTCCTGGGGCAAGGATTGCATATCTGCATTTTGTGAGCATAATTGGATATTCTGCCTGTGCTGAAATCACAATAATAGACTCAATCTCTTGAATCTGGAAGAAGGCTCACAAGCCTGCTTTCTTGCCCTGCCCTATTCTCATAGGCCAAATACCTGCTGTAGGAAAAATACACAAAAGAAATAGCAAAAACCCATACCTTCTGCTTTGGGTACTGCTAGAAATGTTCCAGTTTCCAAAGGTTTGTTCCATAACCAATAATTAAGTGCACTGTCAATCCATGTATATTGAAAGCAAGCAAATTATACAGTAGCATGTCTAATTTGTCTCTCCACAAAAATAATTTTTTGCAGTAAGCAAACACAGCAGGGTTTGAATCCTACCGCTATTTTATTAAAAGTATTATTTGGATTCTACATTATTTTCATATCCGTGGTGACATATTTTTAGTTAGGAGAGAAGATTTATTTAAGGAAGTGCTTATAACTGTAAATCCATAGTGCTGGGGCATATAGGATGTATTAGACAATTTTGGTCATCAAAGTTATAGATTCTCTTCTTCAGTCTGAGGAAAGCATGTGTGGCGAGACAGTTATCAACATAAGTATCTATCACATCTCTAATACTAACATATTGGTAATTCCAAACATGAATTTTGAGAAAGGTGTTTTCCTTTTCTTCCCTTTCCCTGTTCTAAAATTGCCACCTATTTTGTACCTATTTGAAGATGGAAGGCATCAGCTGCCTTTGATCTTTAACAGGAAACTTGGAAGCAAATGACCAGGTATAATGGGCATGTTTAATAGATAGTTAATGGTTCCCCAAATAGGTGCAGCCCGGAGAAGCAGAGGCCAGCAACAAATGTGTGCTCTAGAAACTCCATCTTCCTGCAGCGGTGCATAATTCACATTAATTATGTCTATAGCCATTACATCTGGCACTAGCCTGGGCTTCTCTAAGCAAATGGAAGATGACATAGTTGTATCAGGAGTTTTACTTTGTCTGTCAGTGATTTGGGCTTTCTGTCTTTGAGCAGAGTGCCCTTTTATCGGGTGTTCAATAGCCATTTTTTCAAGGCCGATTTCGCAGCAAAGGTTCTCTGTTTAAAATTTTTAGCATTGCACAGAGAGCATTCTGCAACCTGGAAGTGATTATATGTTTGAAGGTATTTAAATGACGTTTGAAATGCTGAGTTGCATTTTGATATGTGAGATTTGCAAGTTGTGGTTAGTTATACACACCAAAAATAGCTTTTCAAGAATGTTCAGCCAAATGGTTTGCTTTTATACAAGAATATAGACAGAGAGAAACCCAACAAAATTTCAGATTTAATCAGGAAGTTATTGCTTAAAAACAATCCAAAGTTTTGATTTAATTGGAATGTGAGCTGAAGAAGAAATCTTGAAGTGATTTTGCTCTGAAACTCTGTTAGCAGTTCTTTGAAATTTTTCCTTCTCCCCATGGATAACTGTGAAGTCCTGCAAGACAGCTGCCTTGTTATACCGGTGAGTGTCCTGCAACACGCTGTCTGCTCTAGTGTGCAGCGCTTGGGACTTTCTGTCCGGAGGCAAAACAAGGGTAACGATCATTTACCTGCTTCACTGGATGTTTTATGAAAAAAAAATGAAATACTATATGTATCTAAAATGTATTATATAGTTATGTATATGATCTATAATATATATAGTATGTTCTCTATGAAATATACAATATTAAAAAATATATAGACAATTGAGTCCATTTTCTGCAGACCTTCTGAAAGGGGAGACTTCTGACACATGGAAACTTCAGGAATCCTCTATTCTTCAGGAATCTATTTTCTAAACATTTGAGTGACTATTTCCACAGCGGTACTCAGGCTAAAAGTGACTAAAATGTAACCATTTTTACTACTACCCAGAATAGCACAATTATTCCCCATCAATTTCATATATTCATGAATATGCATGCACTACTTTCTTTGCAAAATGGGAGAAATGTGAGAAAACTTACTTTTGTCTCCAGAATATGTTAAATATTTCACTTACAGGAATCCGTGAAGACAGTTTGTTTTTTTTTCCCTTTTGGATTCTACCAACAACAGGAATTGATTCACTGCACTCTCCTTGGAGAAAAGGTGCGTGGCATAGCTGCAAAGTGGGTCTGTCTGATAATAATGCATACACAGATAGTGCATACGTGTGTATATACATACAATAAAGTACTATTGCTCGGAAAAGCTATCGGAAGCATATTCAGAGTTTTGCTTGGGCCTATCTGACCTAGTGCTGAGAACAGCTGCCGGAGATGTCAGGAAGTAAAGAGAGTCCCACCAAGAGTGGCAAAACCACCAGCAGCACCAATTACCAATTAGTCCTCATTGCTTATGTATACTAAAGAGGTCTTCATAATCCTACATGCCGTCATAGCGGTGAGCATCACAGAAGGTGCAAGCCGATGGTTTGTTGAAGAATATATTCTTACTTCTTCCCATGTACCAGGTTTCTCCTCGGCTCCTCGCCCCCCGGAGACGTTCGCTAGCGAGGGTGAAACTTGCGCCGCCGTTGCGGGAATTGAGAAGCGGGCTATCGGCAGTCCCAGCAGGAGCTGGCGTTGCCTACCTGACCAGCCTACCAACCCGCATTTTTGGTGCTGCTGCTGACATTAGGACAGGCAGAAGGGTTTTTACATTGTGCCGTCAGTGCTGACTGCCTCACTTGTTTAAAAATGAGCCTGCAAAATTTATTAGATGGAGCCATCTGCTTCTCAGCCATTCTCCTACACTACCTCTGACAGTGACTGACAGGAGAGAAACAATGAATTTACAGCAGTGGGTGAAAATCAACTGCATTTCTGATCCCTCTTCCAGAGCTGCTGGAGCCCTTACAGTGCAACCTGGAGTATCTGGTAACACGTCTCTTTTGAACTTTTAGGGTGCAGAGTAGGTATTCAGTCACTTTTACTTTGCTCCTTCCAGGAGCCAATGAAGAAGAGCCTGCGAGGGAGATAAGTGTTTGCAATCATGATCGAGCTAATGAAGGAGGAGCTTCACACAACAGCCCCGTGCTTTTCTTTTGTTTTTAAAAGGAATCTTATTGAGATATAGGTGCTGATTTCAATAGGTTTCAAACGTGGCTATGAGTGTATGTTCTTTGAATAAGGAGTTTTCATTAACCGATTCCAGTCTGGAACATGCATTTTTTTGTCACAAATACATAATCTTCATGGCAAAATGATTTTTGGTTGTGAATGCTTCTTTTGACTATGTTTATTCCTACTAATGAAAACTGAAAACATGGTGGGTTTTTTCTGATATTTCCCTGATGTGAAAATCAGGGGAAAAAAATTACAGTTTTGTCAAAACAAGAGAAGAAATCACTTTGATTCACTTTTATTGGAAAAGAAATGTATTAGTTATGCTCCCTCCACTCCTGATCTAAAAAAGAAACTGTACGTCCCAAACCTTGGCTACTTTTCAAACTATGTCGGTTGATCTAACTAACAGTAATACTTTTGCCTGCAAACCACAGATGACAAAAGTAGGGACTCTGATGAAGTTAATCAGTGATTTAAGGCAGCAGCATGGCTAATTTGTTTCAGCTGCTCTAACAGATGAAAGAAACAGGTGAAAGAAGTTGCTGTCATTTCTAAAAGCTGATTCACGTGTCCTCAGGAGCGAGTTAGTTACCTGCTGCACATGCCATGTATTTTCTTGGCAGGTGTTTTTGGAGGGAGCCATTCATGAGCAAAGAGAAGCACCGACAGTAGCTCAGCAAAGAGGAGCCCTTGGGCTAGGTGCTGTGTAAAGCTCTCCTTGAACGCAGGGGTCTACCCTTGCAGCGCTTGCATGCTTGGTGCTGCACACAAGATCTGCTAAATTGGATCTACATCTCTCATAGACCCTGCCCGCCCTTGATAAGGGCCCATCGTCACCCGCTGAACGAGTCACCCGCTACACGGGCTTCCTCTTCTCCTGGCAAGCAGCACCTCACCGGCATCTTGCTGGCCAAGCAGCCGCCGGTGGCCAGCTGCCCAGGGGTGAAAAGTCCCGAGACTGTGACACCTCTCTCTTGCGCAGGCTACGCCCTATTGCATGGCTCATGGGATCTACCTGTCTAATGCCTTGCTGGTGCTGCTGGCATGGCCGCCTGCTTGCAGCCGTGCTCACCACGGGCTGGAAAACAGCGAGCACGGGTAGGCCAAAACCGGGCAGCATCCCGTCTGCGTTGGCTGCCACCGCCGCTGGTGCAGGGCTGCCCTTACGACCGGTGCTCACCTTCTGGGGGCTTCTTTCAAGTATCACTGTGTGGTCAGCTGCTCTTCTCTATTTTAGGATCCTCTGTGAGTGGCAGCTATGCTCATTCACATTTACTCTCTTCTGGAGATGGATGCCTAAAATCCTTGTATTTTCCTCCCTTTGGTATTTTTGAAGTATTTTGGTGTTATGAATGTGTCAGTAGCCAGCTGACGCAGGCAGGTGGCAAAAGGCTGTTCCCTGCTCAAGACAACTTAGATCAGCGTCTCCTGCTTCCCAAGGCTGTAACACATGGAGAGATGGCAATCATGCTTCTCCTGGAGACGCTGTCCCTCTTTTCATGGAATTGCTAAACACCAAGTAGAAGAGAGAAAGAGATCACGGGTGACCCAGGGACAGTGCGGTCACAGTGTTCCCCGGAGCACATCTCAGAACCCGCCTCCCCGTGCACAAACTCGCCAGCTGTAACCGTGGGTTAACAGAGGCAAGTTCATTCTTGCACTCTTTCTCGCCCTCAATAAACATTTATTTATCCCATGCAAAAGGGAGCAGCATAAATAGGGGGCTGTGCCTTCCTGAAGAAAGGCAGTCACGTACGCCCTGCCATCACGAAATGTTCCTGGGCAGGAGTTTGATGTCACCCCCAAATTGGGCTCTGCTGATGGGACAGGTGGAGGAGCACCCAGCCCGCTACTCCCCGAGGGGGGGTG
Source organism: Aramus guarauna (assembly GCA_013400195.1). Classification (NCBI taxonomy): domain Eukaryota; kingdom Metazoa; phylum Chordata; class Aves; order Gruiformes; family Aramidae; genus Aramus; species Aramus guarauna. Next base: position 87,003 of record VXBL01006844.1, read on the forward strand.
CATGAAAAGACACCGGCCCCCGTGCTGCTCAGCATCGTCAAGGCAGGAGCATGTCAGGGCGTGCTGAGAAGCAGAACGTGACGACCCTGAAAAATGCAATTTGGGAAATACTGGCATATTCAAAATGAAGCTGCTATGTCAATTTTGGGGAAAAGCAAAGCTACAGAAACAGTTCATCTATTGTTTGGGAATAGTTTGTGGTATCAGAAAGTACAAAGTAGATACAGTGAAACCAAGAAGTATTTGCACATTGTTAGATTAGGTCACCAGAGAAAGTGGGAAAGAAACATAATGTTGTACTGAGCAATGCAACTGGGCAATGATTATATTCCTAAGCCCACAAAACACAAATGAGTGATTTATAAAAGAAAGGGGAGAAAAATATCATGTTATCTGTTGAAATTGCTGCAACGTCATGAAAGCGATTTGCAGAAATACCCACAACTCACCAAGGAATTCTGCTGGGGTTTCATCGTATCCGTAGCAGAAGAAAGCTGGCATGTTAAGAGCTTCTCGTTGAAAGCACTGAGCACGTCCTCCTCCTTCTGCCTCACTCGGTGGAGGGCACTTTCAGCTTTCACTGAAATCAAGAGTTAAGGTCATTTAACATCTACCTGAACGGTTTTGCATCTTGCAAAATTAGGTGCTATGGGTTTGTTGGGTTTTTTTTAACCCATGCTGCACAGGGTACCTGCTACTCTTGCATGAGAGCAAGTGCTAGAAAGCAGACAGAAGTGTTTTCTGGTATTCTCTGGAGCAGTTCAGCTCTAGCTCCAGCAATCTGTGTTTTCTTTTTATAACAGCACCTCTCCCTGTGGTATCTTAGCACTTGCTAAGAGGTAATCTCGGAGAGTAAATACATGTCCACTCCTCTGAGTTGCCTAGATTGGATTTGACCTTTAATTCCATGTTCTGGTGGGATTGCTTATGTAACAGATTTTTTTATTTTTTTTTCCTGTGTTAAACTAAAGTTATAATTCCACGGTATGGAGAATTAGGCAAATGTTTCATATCATAAAACTACAGCCTGTGGGTGTGATGGGCTTTGGGCCAGCATCTCTGAACAGACAAATGTTTTTTGTCATTTTGAGGAGTTAGGAAATCAGACAGATCACACAGAGATGAGAAGTAGTAAATATGTTTCATTAAAACTTATTTTCTCAAGTTGGATTCAACAAAAATATTGAATATTGGAAGTGTTGTTACACCTTTTTCAGCATTGCAAATGTAGGTCAGCAAGCCTATTTTAAAAGAGTAAGAGGGAGGAATAGAAACAAAAGTGGATAAAAAGCTTCCAAAAAATCCCAAATGTGTATTTATTTCTTAGGGAAACAATCAGTTTAACACACATGTTGATGGAGAGGATGATTTTCTAGAAAACTAAAACCAAAAAACCCGCAGCACTTTCTGTTCAGAAAAGGGACTTTGCACGCGCAGTTTTGAATGGCTGCGTGAGGGACGTGTGCATGGTGTTATTTGGGTGTCTTGTGCTGGGGCGGATTACCAAGGGGCAGTGAAAACCACCCATGAGCAAGCCGGCCGGTGAGCTGCCCTCTCTGATTCTTCCTAGAAATGCTCATTAGGGTGACTGAAAAGGTTAATACCTGTAGGGTAGTGTCCTCTTTCTGTAGATATGGGCAGTGTCTGCAGAGTCTGAACAGGAGCAGCTCCCCATTCAAAGAGGGACACCTCACCAATCCCGGGCAGGCTGTTTTCTTCTAGCACCGCTGTTTTATCCATTTTCTTTTACCTTGGTCATGAAGGACGAAATTAGCACAAGCTAGACAATTCCATTTGCCCTTGCTAGCCCTGCAACTGGAAAAGTAAAATCTTTGTCTCAGGGTGGAGGGAATCTGTGTCTTTCATCTCCTCGATGGCTTTGAGAACAACTGTCCCGCTCAGCTGGGATGGGGTACGACTGGGGCGCTTGGCAAAGGGAACCAGCGTCACCTCCCAGAAATAGCCAAGCCAAAGAGGCACATGAGCAGATTTCGAGTGGGGTGAAGCAGGGCCGACGCTGCCTTTCAAAGAGGAGAGAGGTGATTAATTAGCTGCCCAGGCAGCGTTGTTTTCCTCTGCAAAGTAATCTCTCCTTTGGAGCTGGGAGACATGTTGCTGACGGTGCTTAATCACTTGCTCAGGACACCAAGGTACAGGCTGACTGCAGCCCTGGGAGGACAATTAGGGCTTGGGAGGCTAGTGCCAGATTCCTGCACTGTTGTCCCAGCTCCGGTAGATTTGCTGAGAGGCCATGAGCTGGTCACTTCTCTCTGCCTTCATTTGCCCACCTGAATGAGTTAAAAGATGGGCTTTGTGGATTAGTTATTTCATAAATTCAATTGTGCTTTGCATATGCAGCGCATGATTTAAGCATCCTTGTGGCTGTGCACGTTCATTAAAATCCCAGGAGTGGTTGTATTACAACAGGTGAGCTCATTTTGGCAGCCCCAGTTTCACAGATGCATCAGGTTGCAAACAGAATTTAATGTAATTTCAAATAAACTATCTGAAAACGTTACGAGCTCTCCCATTTGTTTGGATTAGCATAAGCTCTTCCTCCCCTCATCTAATTTCCCGCATGTTTAAACTACAAACACAGCTGAATTTAAATGTAATCCTCATGTCTTTACGAACTCATCTTTGCTGACAAAAGCACATCATTAAGAAATAGTAGTGTAAGGGGGGGACTAACGCCCTTGTTTCCAAACATGATAAAAGCAAGCCCATCCAAAACTGTGCTGGTGATTTAAATTTATCCCCTAAGAACAATAGAATTAGTATCACAGAGCTTGCAGATACAAAAAAAAAAAAAAATTAAAAAAAAAAAAAATCTAGGTTCAGGTTTATCAAAACATTTCTGTAATTTTGGCATACCTTCCTCAGTTCATAAACACTCGTTATGTGTAAGCAGACCTGGTGCCTGAAGAAAACGTGCAGTTTAATCTATTATTGATTATTTTTACAATCTTCAAAAGCAGCCGGAGTGCATCTCAGGGCAGAAATGGAGAAGCCGAACGTGCAACGCATACCCTGGGGAGCTGCCAGTGCCGGTTCCACCTGCGAAGTAACAAGGAGTTGATCCAAGCCCAGTGCACCTGGGAGAGGAGAACGGTCATAACCTGATACCCCAATTCAGTAGCAGGGTGCCATCAAACAGTTTTGTTTTGGGGCTGGGGGTTTTTTGGGTTGGTACAAGATGGGCTTCTGCAAGAGCTGTTACTTTTAGCCAGAGGAGTGTCTGGGACCTGAAGCAACTTGTAAAGACAGCCCTGAAAAATGGTTCAGCTGTGGCTTGCTTTGCCCCGGCCAAGGCTGGGACTGTGGGAACTACAGCCAAAGGTACCACCAACCAGACCTGAAAGTTGGTTTTCACAGCGAGTGACTTCAGCGGAGGAAACTACAAATCACTTTTCAGGAAGACTTCTTACCAGAAGGAAGATGTGAGTGCCAAAATTTTTAGAAAAACTCTCTTTTTTTTTCTGCAATTTGGATACTCAGATTCCCCTCTGTTATTGCCTTCCCTGCCTTGGAGAAGATAGTGACCGGAAAGATAGTCACTGGAAGAGACGGTCACTGGAGGCACAGAAACATGTAGCTTGATCATGGCCACCTGTCTCAGTAAAGGCAGAGAGAAGTGAAGGACCAGGAGTGGCTTGGTGCAGCTCTTGTGCTGCGGCAAGAGGGACTGTGTCAAGAGGAAATGTACAGGGGAACCTGTGGCACATGTACATTGTCAGAGACATCAGAGTGGACATACTGAGTCAGACTATTTGTCAATTTGGCCCAGTATCGAGCCTTTGACTACAGTCATAGCGGACACGTAAGCAAGAGTACAAGAACAAGTTAGGCGTGTTTTCCCAGAATATTCTTCCAGCCTTCAAAAATGTGCAGCTCCTGATTCAGAAGGGTTATTTTGGTATTTAAAAGCCTGCAGTGGATGTCTGTGAATTCCCCCAGTTGTTTTTGATTCAGTGTGAATATCTTACCCCACCTCTGTGAAGAACCATTTCCTTTTGCCAGTTCTGCCCTGGCCACCCTTTGGTGTCACCAGGTCCTGGTAGGACACCAAGCTCATGTGTGACAACCAGCAGTCATTCCCTACTCACCTTCCCATGCCACTTGGTGGACTTCTAGCAGATCCGACCTTGGGCACGTCCTTTCCTGGGCTGGAGAGTCCTGGTCTCTGTGGCTGCTCCTGTTGTAAAAGCCATTCCACATTTCTGAAGATCCTGATTACCCATCTCTGAATGTTTTCCCATCCTCTCATATTTGTGATGAGGATGGATGTGCCCTCTACTGAGCGATAATGCAGTTATGAGGTGCCAGCACTATCTCTGTAGCTGGCAGACCAGCCTTGCATCCAGCAGGCCTGCCCTGCTTCCTCTGTTCCACTCCTCCTCCCCCTCCTCTCCTCCAGCCGCTCTGCTGTATCTGGGCTTGGGCAGGGCATGCTGCACCTGTATTCCCCTTCCTCTCACTTCTTCCGGTGACGCCCGTCACCTCTGCAGCTGAGGACCAGAGGACAGCTGGGCTGCAGGGCACTCACCAGCCCCCCAGCAGGAGCAGGTGCTCCGGGGAGCCTGGCTGGGGTGGATGGTTGTGCCACCACTGCTCCTCCTGGGAGGGAGCTGACCCTTGGAGCAGGTCCCTTCTCTGAATAATTGGGTGGCAGGGGGAGAGCTCAGAGAGAGAGAAACCCTTCACCCCGAGATCACTGGCCCCTTCTTCACAAGTTTAATACTTGATGGCATAGCAATAGTCTTTTTTTTCCCTCCGCATGTCAGTCCTGTGAGAAGAATGTCACCCTCCTCATGCTGCTCAGACACGCAACCGCGAGCCTTGCTCTTGTGAACTGCCCAGCCTCATTGCGTGCCACACTGCCAGCTTACAGCTGGTTTTCTGGCTTTGCCCCACATCGTTTTTCTAACATCACTGCTTTCCAAACACCTCCAACACCGTCAAACAGCTACACAGGTTTCTTCATTTCTTCTGGGAGTATTAGCTTGTGTTGTCCAGGTTGGATTTTATTACTATATCCTCCAGATATGGGTACTGCCTGCATGATAGAGTCTTTGCCTCCTACTATGAGATTAGCTGCAAATTTAATTTGAGAGCTATTCATCCCCTCTTGATACGTGCCATTAACAACAATAAAAGCAGAATTCAACAACTGAGGTTCCTAGCACCCTTTGGGTACCTGTCCTTATTTTGGTATGTGGTTGTTGATCGTTTGGTTTTATCTATTTACAGTCCTTCAAGTAGTGTTCAGTATACAGAGCAGCTCTCTGACATGCTATTAATCACCTTCTTTGCAACGACTGTAGAGAAGATATTGGGCTGTGAGCCTGTACTTTTGGGATCATGTTAACGGTTTGCTGTCGTATTTCAATCACTTGTGCTGTGCAAAATAACCCAAGATGTCCCTCCCTCAGGGTATTAAGTGAAGATTGCAGCCCCTGAGATAAGGGAAGATTCTGACAAGCATTAATCTGCAGGGAGCAGTTTGGTAGGAAATAAAGGGCAAGAGCATCGCCAAACGGCCTTTTCTTGTGCAGGGGGTGCTTTACGTAGGCGCATGCACATTTTGGGAGGAACCCTGTTTCCCCAGCATTCTCTCTTTGCTACGAATATCAGGGTGCGTTCAGGTGGTTTTCAGCATCCAGAGCTTTCAGTTTATGCAGATTTAGAAAATCCTTAATTAAACAACAGAAGGCATATTATCCTGTCTCCTTTCATCAGCTTGGTATCCATCAACTACAGCTGGCACAAACCAATTATCCCTGTGGCAACCACAGCTTTTGACAGCTCCTGACACAGACCGCTTTCAACTTGTAGGCACCCCATGCTATTTTTGTGCTTTTGCAGATGATCGAAGGCTGCACTGTGCACCTCCTTTTCTTCACGGAAGAGCTGCTGGACTTGTGCAGCGATGGAAGTCAGGAGAAGGCCTTCAAGACTGCTCTTCACCAGCAGCAGCAGCAGCTCTTGACGGCGGTGCAGCATAGGAAAAAATTGCCATCCTCACACTCAGGAAGGCAGATGTTTCCTTCAGGTTGAAGCTGATGCTCCACCTTTCTTATGGTGGCTGTCATTCCTCATAGCCCAGCGCTGCCAGGATTGGTGATGGGTACCCTGATATAAGCTCTCCTGTTGTACATTAAGAGTACGATGCACGTCCCACCATGAGGGCTCCGGGAGCCGGGATATTGTCTCACAAAGTGCTGTGATCACCTATAGGCTGTGGAGTGGTACGCAAGGCCATAGCCACCTGTTGCAATGTTTGAGAGGAGGGGAAAAAAAACATACTGGGAGGTCTTTCAAAGGCACCAACGTCAGTTCGCAGCTAATTAGAGGGCAGAAGGCTCTTCCCGGGCTAGTGACCGGACTGGCTCTGCTTCATGGCTGCTCTGCAGTTGCAACAAGCCGTAGGTGACCAGGAGCTCAGGCGCTGGGCTGAGCATCTCCACCCCACTCGACGGCAAAGCTAGCCAGCGGCCTGGCAGTCGCTTCCAACGCAAAGATGGTCTCCTGGCTCAAAGGGAGATTTAGCATTTTTTTTTAGTTTGATCCACTTATCCTTTTCCAAGAGCCAAAAGCTATCGACTTAAACAGGCTTTGCATCAGGTTTCTAGTTTGTTGGAATGAGGCACAGAGGAAATGGTCCCAAATACCCTCATTTATAAAAGTGTTACTTATTTTCCCTCTGTGCTTAATTCCATGACTGATCTAACAAAAATGTGAAGCTTGTAGTAAGACACAGGCACAATCTTAAGGACAAAAATTGTATTTTTCTTCACAACACCTCCCCACAGAGTTTCAGTCCAAATCTCCTCTCATGGAAATCAATGACATTTTAGAAGTAAGATCATGGAGGATCCAGAGCAGAAACCCTCAACACTTTTTGTTTACCTCATTAAGCTACAGCTCTGGGCTGCAAACATAGGTTTAGGTTTGCATGCTTTTCTCTCTTCTTTGTTGGCATAATTTCTGGATAAATCTGCAATATACAGGCTTTTAAAGAATCAATTTAGAGATTGTCAAAGAGTCAAGAGTCTGATTTGTGCCACACCCCCCCCCCTCCGCCCTGAGGCTGTTTTTTGGGGGAATGAGAAACAGAATACCAAGTATCAATCTGAGGAGTAGGAGAACAATTTTATTATGAAAAGTAGAACATTCTCAAATTCCTGGAGTTTACATTTAAAAGGAGATGTCTAAGAACTTGAGGTTGATATTTTATATGTTGCATTTGGAAGTGTTTTCTGAAAAGAACTTTTAGGGAAATTTTTCCCAAAGTACCTCCACATGTACTTAACTGGAATGGCCTTTTAAAAAATATCTCTTCTTTAAAAAGGTAACATTTTCTAAAATTCTGTGTTAAAATTGTATGGATTTTTGTGAAGTCTGGAGACACCATCAGATGTTTGGATCCCTCTTTAACACCCTGGTAACTTAGGCTCTATAATTTTAGCCACTGGAGGGCTCCCCAAATATTTAATTAATTTAGTAGGACATACAGTATGAAAGAATGGAGGAAGGAGCTAAAGCAAAGTGATCCTAGTCACTCCCACACTCTCTGCAAATACTAAATTTCATGCAAATTCCAGGTATTTTCCTGTGTATTCCTCAACCAAAATACTGGAGGAAACTAATTTTAGTATTTCTGGTAGAATAAATAGTCCACTGTGAGCTGGACAACCAGCAAGACTGGGTGTAACTGACTAGCTAGATATGCATAAAAATACAAGAAAATGAAAGCTTCAGGATTTGGTAGAATCACACAATCATGCAAATTCCCCAGAAGTTTTAATTTAATATATCAGTCTTTTACTTTAATATATCAGTCATTCACTTCAATATATCAGGTTTTCATGTGGATGATTTACATTACCATTGCAGCCCTCTTGCCCCCAGCCTAACTCAGCCCTATGCTGCCATTTGACTGATAAGCTACTCAGAGGCAGCTGGTCAGAGAAACTCTCCTGGATTTTTTTTTTTTTTTTTTCTTCTTTTTACAATCTACATTTTCTATACTGAAGACGGTTGCTCATGGCCGAATCAGTTTGCAGCACAGAACAGAGTCTACTCCTGCATCCTGCTCTGGCTGTTGTGCTCTGTGCACTGAGCTAACCAACTTCCAAGTTCCTATTATTCACTCAAGGAATTGCTTTCCTTTAAATGGAAGAAAGAAAGGAGAGCAAAGAGAAGAGAGGAGACATCCCAAGATGAAACCACGTTAAGAGTGCCTGATGAACCAAGAACATCTTGCTTTTCTGGAAGTGGAGATGTCCCAGACTGTGCAGGGCACAGACTCCTGCAGTCACATATACAATATTTTTGTTGTGGTAAATGGGTGACTACAGAGGTGGCACGACCCTGTTTCACCCCTCTGGATGCATGGTCCATCCAAGAAACTAACTGAAAGTTTGACTCCAACTTCACAGCCTTAAGCCACAGAAAAAAGCAGAATCTCCCCAAATCATGGTGCTTACCCATACTTGCTGTGGTCAAGGGACTTGCTGGTTGCCCTGTCATATCCATGCCCGATCTTGTCAGAGACCTGGTGGTGTGCCTCTTGCCAGTCCTCACTGCGCTTGTGTTCCCTACAGAAGGGGAGGCCGACAACCCTTCGCAATGAAACATTTGCTGGCGAATATAGGAGGACAAATCATGGGCATGCCTGTCCCGCTGGCAACCACCATGTCAGAGCTAGGCTTGAACTGCTTTTATACATAGTATTGCAAACCTCTCCATCCTGCCAACCTGCTGACTCGCCAGCACCATCCTGATCAGGCAACAGACCAGCAGTCTGGTATGGTTAGGACGATGCAGCTACGCAGAGGTTGGTATGTACTGCAGAAAGCAACATAAGCAGGGGAAAAGCTGAACTGCGTGGCTCAGACTTGCAAATCGAGGCACAGAGAGTGCAAGCACCCATCAATGTGGATGCTTTCAGTGCATCCTTAGGAAAGAAGAAACGAGTGTCATCAGTGTTTTCCTCAACTCTTGTCTTTCATGCCTACCTTTGTTCAAGGCCACCCATATCTCACCACAGTGAGCAGTAGTTGTAAATTCTTTAGCAGAGAGGCATATTTGCTGCTAATAAAATATTAACCCAGATGAAGGGCTGGTAAAATATTTAAGTATCAGACATTCTTCTACTCTTCAGCTTCCCACTTGGCACAAATCACTGCCATGATTTGGAATCTGATCAAACATATTTCACAGGTACAAAGAGGCTAATTTATAAAGAAGGATTAATCCCTCTACAAGACCAGGCTGGTTGGAATTTCTCTTTCTCCTTTTCATGCTGCAAGGCTCTCAAACTTTTTTACACACAGAGCTTTTGTGGAGAATTTTTTCACCAACAAGACTTACAGCCTTTTGAGGTCACATGTTTTAATTCAGAGACCTGGTGGCTGAAAATTCCTATTTACCTGCAAGGCAAGTACTGTATTACGAACATCTTTGCAGTTACCCTTCAGCATACGTCAAGCTTGACCCATAGAAGGGCAGGCAAAGTCACAGCAAGCCCTGGGACCAGAAGAGATGACAAGCAATGGTGGCAAGTCATGCCAAATGTAGTGTGGGTACCTAGAGGCAGTGCAAATGAAGTTCCCTTAGGACAGGGGAAGTGAACAGAAACAAGGGGAGCACATGGCAACCTTCACCTCATGTAATGGAGGCATGCATACCACGGTGATGAAGACCACATTTCAGTTACAGGTGGTGTTGAACAGCATTGCTTTTTATTTTAAATGGGCTGCCCCATCATTTCCATGGGTACCTCTTAGCACTCTGTAAGAAATTGTGAATTATTATTTCCCATGCATCTTTCTCCCACCTTTCCTGAGCGTGAAGGCTTCCGTCACATTTCCCTCACTTCTCCATCAAGAATCCTCATAAATTTTGTCTGTCGTCACCGATGGCATCAGTACACTGAGAAAACACAACTTCAGTTTTAACGGGAAGCTTCTGCGCTGTGGGACCAGAGTTTGGGATTGATTGCTTTCTCTTACCCAGCTTATGTCCTTCCTCAGATTACTATTTCTCACTTCAAACAGGAGCTAGCTGACTTCAGAGCAAAGCTGTGTTAAGCCCATTCTGTTCATCTGCAGAGGCACAGCCCTTCTGCTGCTGAATTTTTCATCTAAATAACCAGCGACAGAGGGTGGGAAAAGGGAAGCAATAATATAACTGCCCTGGGAGGGGAAACTACCCCAGAACTGTGAGAGGCAATTTGCTGGAGCAAGCTGTGGAAGTTAGTGTGGACCTTGGTCTGTCTGTTGGGTAGCATTGCACACGCACACGCTCACACCCCTTGCCCAAGCGGGGTTCCCTGCTGCGATGACTGCCCTGGGACCCCCGCCACCGGCGCCAGCTCCGTAGGGAGCTGCTTCTGCCCTGCACCTCGGGCACAGGGAAGGAGGTCTGGAAGTCCCCGTACTTGCCCCATCCTGGCGTTGCTGGTTGACCTCCCTGTCTTCTCTCCACTAAGCTGGCAGGAGCCAGCTAAGCTGGCAGTGAAACACCAAAGCCACCTAGCAATACTTTAAGCAAAAGCCGTTTCTTCTTTGCTGTAGGCATGTCTGGGTCTTTTGCTGCATTTTGAAGTAAGATGCCCTCCTAGTTCACTCTGGAAGCAGGCCCAGTTGGCACCAAATAAACAATATCGAAGTAACTCTGTGGTCTGAAAAGGGGGACTTTTCACCTCATTCAGAGCCAACAGCCTACCCAGCTCGCTCTGTGGGACAAACCCCATGTCCCACCACATTTCGTGTTTTAGTCATCACTGTAGCAGAGCCACGAACACACACACACACACACACACAGAGAAGCATCTTCCAGACACATGTGTTGATCATTAGTTAAATAAATTAATTTAAACAACAATTTGGCATTAAAGCTATCATGGAACTTTAAAATCATTAAGTGTTCAATTATTTCCTAGAAACGCATTGAAGTGCTGCTTTTAAATTCAGCTCTCCAGCTGCTATCAGCGAGCTGCAGAATAGGGCATTTGCATACCCCTGGCTTGGATGCTGGCAGCCTTCCTGTCTATTATTTTATTGGGTCTAGATGCAGATTGTGGCAATAATGTAAAGGTTTGTCAAAGTGTTTGGTTTTAAATTTACATTACAAACGCCTCTTAAGAAAGATGCAGTTAAACTCAGCTTGGCCTGTTGCCTGGGAAATTTTCTGTGTGGTGTTTAATATTAAATATAGCTCTTGAAGATTTCTTTATTTGCTGAAGTGTTTGTAATTATTTCTGTTTTCATCACAGTTTGAAATTGGTTATTTCATGAGTACACAGGTAAGAATGAGACTCTTCCTATGCTTCATGCAAAAATCACCATCATTTTGTTAATCACTGAGAAGCTATTGCTAACACATTAGCCTGCAGAAGATGAGAAGGGGAGAATTGAAAGGTTTCTGTAAGAATGCCTAAAGAAATGGCAGAAACACGATACAGCTTTCAAACACAGACAAGGCTTCATTCTTTCTGTCTTGTTTGATAAAAAATGAACCACATAGTGAATGCTGTAGCTTCATGTTACTCCTGTCAAATCTTTAGTAAGTGGGTGTCCAGGGAATTAGATCATAAGCGGAGGGAATGTTCCTCTCATTCGAAAGGTTTCTCATTGTGTTTATTAATTTAACTGTTAACTTTAAGAAGGCAAAATATGCCGTTTTAAAAGGGATTCAATAAAGTGAGATCTGCCTGACCCCTTTACAGGCTATTCTGAGAGACACTTATCCTATGTATCAATGGAAATACCCAGAGAGAATACATGTAATATAATTATTCAAAAAAGAGAGTTAAACCACTGAGCAGTTACACATCACTTAGGCTGAAAATATCTTCAATTAAGGTAGGAATGAAGTAATATCACATTTTATGCAAGTTCCCATCAATAAGCCTGACACATGTCAGCTCCCATTTAATAACATATTTTACTTCTAATAATTCCCCTTTTTTTCCTGGTTCAAAAAAATGTGGAAGAGGGCTCAACTGTTCACAGAAGCGAAATGTGGTTGTAGGAGGAATATAAGGTTTCATGTTTTAGGATACAGAACAATCCCCATCTGAGGAAGCCAAGATGCATCTTCCTGTTTGGAAAAGACCACCAGCATTATTGGGATGCCTCATTGCTGGACGCAGGAGATGGGACAAGAGGAAGCACTGGTTAAAACCAGCCTGACAAGTCCTGTGAGTCATTCACCTCCATTTCTGTCCACAAAATGTCTGGGAGGTCCTTTCTGCTTGAGCTGGTGTTAACTATCTGTCCTGGGTTAGCACCAGCCAGCACCTAAGTTCCACAGGCTGCTCGCTCACTCCTCTCCACCTCTGGCGGGATGGGGAGGAGAATCAGAAGAAAAAGGTAAAACCCGTGGGTTGGATTAAGGACAGTTTACTAGGACAGCAAAGGAAAAGGAAAATAAGAACAACAATACTAATAAAAGAATATACAAAGCAGGTGATACACAATGCAATTTGCTCACTGCCCGGAACCCAATGCCCAGCTTGTCCCCGAGCCACAATCCCTCCTCCCTGGCCAGGTCCTCCCTTTATATACTGAGCATGATGTCATATGGTATGGAATACCACTTTGGCTAGTTTGGGTCAACTGTCCGGGCTGTGTCCTGTCCCAGCTTCTTGTGAAAATCAATTCTATCCCAGCCAAAACCCAGGACACTACCTCCTCTAACTAAACCAAACTGGGCATGTGGTTCTGCCACACAAGTATTTTCCATGCATTATGCTTTCTCAAACTAAATAAATGAAATAAAACTTTGTCCTGAGTAGCAACTGAGAATAGAGAGAGAAGTCAAAAGCAATGTGCAGGAGATGGGTTAGGACTGGGGAGTCACCCCGAGTGCTGGGTCCTGGGCGACCAGAGCACCATTTCCAGCCCAGGCCACACGCTGCAGCCGGTGAGCTGGAGAGACGAGGCTCTTTGCCTCTGTTAAGCATCCTAAATCCTGCTCTGCATGGATTGCAGGGATGCGCTGCACGTAATCCCGCCCTCCAGCACCTGGGTCTCAGTGTCTGCGGCACAGAGAGAAACCAGGCTGGGAAGGGAACCAAGAGCACCTAAAAGCCTTTCCCATGGGGATCCTCACTAAATCCAACCCCACACAAGCACACTCAGTCAGGAAACAGAAGGGCTGCAGCTCCTGACAGGCAGCTCTAATAGCCGTGTAATCAGAGTAAAAAGCAAAACCATCCTGCAGCAGCACATATGAAGAAACTGCAAGGCTGCAACAGCAGCAATGTGGGCAGCAGCAGCTAGAAACCTGAATTTCCATGTCAGCGTCTCATGCTACTCTCCCTCCATTATTTCCCTCAGTGAAAGGGGTGCAATTTAGGATGCAGCCGTTTAGGCATCTGGTGCCATTTCAGGCACCCTCAGGTTGCAGAGAGGTCTGCACAGCACTGGCAGGTCCCTGGGAGCTCTGCTTCCCTGGAGCAGCTGCTGGAGACCTGGTGGGAGAGCAGAGAAAGCCTCAAAAGGCATCACACCCCCGTGTTAGGCAACTAAATCAAGGTAAACTCGAGGAAATCCCAACAGAAGCACAAAACTAGAATTAGAGGAATGAAAGGTAAAATCCAACAAATTATTGTCAACGCTGCTCTAAATTTAATTTGTATAAAAACACACACACAAATATATTTGTTTATATTTGTATAAAGAAATACAAAGAAAAATATATTTTTATAAAGTAGTGTATTATTACACGTTGTGAGAAATAACACTTCAAATCAATTGAGTGTGAAATATAGCAAATTCTGCATAGCAAACACCTTTCCTGAGATGTTTTCAGATGCACTTAACCAGTACTAGCCTACCAGAAGACATGGAGATTTGACAGGCTGTGGGGCAGGAATGCTTTTGTTGGTCTTTTTGGCCATTTTTTATGTATTGTGACATGACAGCCTGATGTACAGCCTGGCCTCATTCATCTCACAGGAACAAAGTTACTTTTTAGTCCCAACGACAGTGCTGTCAAGTTTCTTACGGTTTTAAGGTACGGGAAGAGTGGGAATAGAACTTGAGCTTTTCTTGCTGCTTTGCTAAAACTTATTCATATTGCTATGCTTGCAGTTGATGTTACCCATCTGTATCTTGCTGGTATTTCATAACAAACCAGTTCTCCCAGTGCTCATTAAAGAGAAAAAATAGAAGCAAGGGAGACCAAGGAAGCTGCAACTTAATACTGATGAAATCTTAAGAGGACAGAGGGTATTCCAATAAGTCTTTGCTATCCCTCCCAGGATGTGCTGCAACAGAGAAATAAATTGACCTTCTGAACTGCAATCTAACAAGTGCAGGATTAATTTCTGACTATAAACTACCCAGAGAGCCATAAGTATAACTTTGTTATACCCATAAAAGATATCAGCCTTTGGGAATGTGATGATTTCTTAAGTAGATACTGTTTGCAACAGGTCAAAAAGTTTAGCCAGAAAAGAATCCCACTGCATGTTTTATGGGAATTTACATTACTTTTTGTATGACATATCTGTAAATTTAACTAACTACAAAGATAAAGAAAACCAAAGGTCTTTATCTTGTTGAAATGAAAAGCTCAAACATGACTCATGAGAAAATTAAGTACTAAGTCAACATTTCCCAGAAATTTTAGGTAGCGTTGTCTCCTGGTTCCAATTTAAAAGGCTTTTTTCCTTGTCTAAAATGTCAGAACTGTCCTTGGAAAAGACGTTCAGGTTCCCAGAAAGCTCTGCTATTGTGTTGTTCACCTATACTTCCAGTCTCCTGAGCTAAACAAATACAATTATCTTTATTGACTGCTCTCATTGACATGAGTCTTCATGACTTCAGCTGTTCAGGAACCACTTAGAAAGTGTAAGTTGTCTCTGAGCAAAGGCAATAGCTTGCCTCTATCATTCATTACACCACATCTTCATGAAGGGCAGAGGAAGCAATTTCAGTGTTACCCTTCTTGAATAACGTTAGAAAGCTTTATGGTTTGCAAATATACCTCCCTCTGTGCAGCCTCCAGATACAGCTGTATGGATATACCTGTATTTATTGACCTGTAAACTGGCTTTAAAATATGCCTAGGTAACCCCTCCCAGCTGCCCTCTCTCTGCTGCTGTTCTGAAGCAGCTTTCCCCCTTCTTAACTCTGTTATCCCAGAGGCGATACCATCGTCGCTGATGGGATCGGCCTTGGCCAGTGGTGGGTCTGTCTTGGAGCCGGCTGGCGTTGGCTTTATTGGACATGGGGGAAGCTTCTGACAGCTTCTCACAGAAGCCACCCCTGCAGCCCTTCCACTACAAAAACCTTGTCACGCATACTCAATATGATACCTTAAAAATATTGTAAACCTTTGCACAGATAACTCAGACAAGTGCACAGGGACTGAGGTCAGTGTGTTGCAATGACCAGCTCTAGAGATCAAGGGTGCAGAAATGGGGTTGCCATAAGACCAACTGGGAAGTCCTAGAGAGAAGCACGAGGGCATGTGCGATACACCACGTGAGCTGTAGCCTGAATGCATTTCAAGTGCTTTAGCTCAACTGCAGCTGCAGGCAGTGCAGGGCACACGCTGTACGTCTCTCTGGTCTGCCTGCCAGCATCAGATGGGCTGCAAGCATCCTTTAAAGCCGATCAGTGCAGGCAGAGGGCACCTGCCCACTGCTTCTGGACCTCTGCAGGTAGGTCAAAGCAACTGCTGCCACTCCAATCAGTTTGCCAGGTATCGCTGGACAGTGTGTCCAGATTCTCCAAATGCTGCTCAGAGTTGGTGACTGGACACGTGCGGGACAGTTCAGGCAAGTGGTAACACTACAGAGCTGCAAACAAAATGAAAAGTAAGTTATGAAATACAAAATCTCATGCTGGATGCTGTCATGCTTAATGTGAGGACAGCTACGGTTCCTGGATGGCCCTGCTCTGTTCACTAACGGTGTAGGAGAGCCGTCCGACAGGAACGGGTTATGCTGGGCTTCATATGGGATGGGGAAGCAGCTGTACATCAGGAAACGCTGAGGAGGATGAGCTTAAACCCACCGAGGAGAAGGGCATAAACTTCCATGGGAATCCATAAGACACCTTTCACGTGTGTGCAGAGTTGGTGCTGCGCTCTGCCATCCTGCACCAGTGAGTTTTTAAGTCATCTGGGCAGAGAGAAGCAGCTTCAATCCTATCAGCAGCACATAAAATGGGATGGGTGAGATGGCTGCCCTGCTCCCTTCACAGCGCTGCCTCAGCAGGGGTGGGGAACGGCTCCCAAAGGAGCGGCTGAATGGTTGTGGGTCTTCAGCCTGGCCTGATAAAGCACGGAGACGTGAGGGGTCGCTGGGAGGTAATAACAACGTCAGTTTTAATGTGCTGCTGCGTGGGGCTTGGAGCCCTTATAGAGTCTCGGAGCTAATGGGGCCAGTAAGGTTTTGGCCTGGCCAGCAGGTGAACAGGGGACCTGGAGAAGAACCCAGAAAATGCTGGCAGAGGCTGGCGGGGGCGGCAGCGCTTACACTTCTGCGTTGCTGAGCCAGGGCCTGCGCTTGCCCGTGGCTATTAGAAGGCACTGGCATTTCCCAACAGGGCTCCTAAGCGGTGGGCTGGTACTTGCCCCTTGGAAGCAGGCTGAGCTCTTGGTATTTCGAACCAGTACAGAAATGACGGGGCATCAGGCGCAACCCCTGACGGAGGGAGGGTCTGTGGACATGAGTACCAGGTTCCCGAGGAAAGCTCTTGGTTGGACATTTTGTCGCAGGCCCCTCCTTGTTGCCTAACTGCAGCTGAAAGCTCTGATGTTTATTTCTGTGGGAAACGCTGCCGTTCTCGTCGGGAGCTCCCCATCCACAGCGGCTGCCTTGGCCCCAGCAAAAGCCCTTGCCGTGCCGAAGGAGTCAGCGCTCAGGGATACAGGATGCTGGTGGGGCCAGCTCTCACCGGGGGCTCAGATGGCCAAAAGCTGAAAAAAATAGGGAACACGTGACTCAGAGTTTAAAACTGCTGTTTTTCTCCGGGATAAACATTATTTTTAACGTAGTGGCTATTTCTTCGTGGGCAGTGCGCGCTCTGAGAAGTTCCCACATGAGTTCACTTACCACAAATTGTTACTTTAGTTCTGACGAAATATATTATACAAACTGGCCCTCCAGGTTGGGGGTTTTGTTTTGGGCTAACAACCCAATCATGTAAAAAACAAAATCTGTTACAGAAATTGCAACAACACTATCCCACCGGGTTCGGTGCCATAGTGTTGTTGCAGCCCTATGCTCCTCGAGGAGTAACAAGGACCAAAAAACAACAACATATTATACAAACAGAGCACATAAAAATCTATGGTGAGAGAGTGCAATCCTGTAACTAGTTTTACGATAAAGGAAAGAATTAACAGGAACACCAGAACAACTCTTTAAAAAATCTCATAAAGCAAAACCAGATTGAAAAGCATTAGTGATAATACCAATTGCAATTCCAGTTTAACTCCATTAAAACTGAGAAATTACCAGTAAATGACAAACAAGTGTTCACAGCACACCAGAAAGTGCGGATAATGTCAGATTTGGTTAGCTTTTCTCGTGTTATCTGTAGAGAATACTGCTCAGCCTTTTAATGGAAGTAAGGTTCCACCCCGAGCTTGCTCCGTTGCAGACAATGATACCTGCCATTGGTGTGGCATGATTGCTAGGTATTTTTCACTGAATATACAAAGTCAGTTCCTTCTGCCTTTACATTTAAAGGTTTTATGGACAAATGCAATGTCCTATAAAATGGTACTGTAGAATCTGTGACTGCATTTGAGTTCACACATCCCCTGGTCAACAGTGAAATATATTTGTTCGAGGTTCAGTAGTCACTGACGTTATTCATTTATTACCTGCTGGCAGATTTGTTTGCGCTGTATCATAGAGTGTGCAGGAATGCGTGTTTTACATTTTCTGAGAGGCTGCATTTGTATTTCAGCACACCTATACACACTGTCAAGCACCCAAATTCAGCTGGAAATTTCTTTCACATCAGTAGGTTTTTCTTTGTTTCCTTTTTTAACAATAGTTCAGGAAAAAACCCCAAGAACACAACATTATAAAATGGACATACATAAGCACACGTGTCTTGTCAAGATTAGAAAGCAAGCTCCCAAAAGCATTCAGAAGGAAACAAAGAGACAAGGCTATCCTTGAATCAAACTATGACTTCTTTCAGCAGTGTTAGCAAATACTTTTCCAAAGTAATAATATTTTCCCCTTTTCCGGGACCATTTTTAAAATGTTTGGTTATGCTCTGAAAACTGCCTGATACTAGGCTCACATCTAATTTATCCAAATCTATTCTCTCCATTCTGGATCACCTGTTTGCTTCAGGAAAAAAAATAAATAAACCCAAGTTTTGAATAGCAGCCCTTTAATCTGAACTTGAACAGTCTGCTCCGCGCGTGTGATGCGTATGTGTGTGTGAAGACACGCACATGTGCACGTATCTAGGCGAGGGGACATGGCCAGGAAGGCAACCGGATAATTAAGCATCTGGGGAAATAGGTCTAACAGCCCTCCGTCAGACCGTAGCCATTTCCCCTTGACCTCCCCGCTGCCACGGAAGCCCCCGGGTACTCGTCAGAGCGGTTCCCCCACATTGCTGGGAGCAAAGCTTACCGCGGGCCGCCAGGAAAACTCGCCCGCAGGCTGCGGGAGTGTCAAGAGCAGTGATGGGAAACCCGCAGTGAACCTTGTACCTCCGACCAAGGCTTCAAGCCAGGATGAAAACAGGAACTGGGTACAAAATCCAACTCTGAATTTGGTAGTTAGTGCAAAGGCCACAACCTAATGCTGGTCAGAAACATGTCAGGTCTCCAGCTGGAAATTAAGTACCTTTCAGGGTCACGTACAGAAGCTGACTTTGGAGGGTAGGGATGGCCTGTCATCACTCAGGGAGCGCCCTGCTGATGTGCAGCGGGTGGGTGCAAAGCTGGGTGGGATTCTTCAAGTGCTCTGAAGGTCCTGTTCATGGGGGCAGGTGTGCAGTGACCCCACAGCAGCTGCATGCAGCCACCGTCATCCTCATGGGGACAAGGATCTCTCTGGCTCCATCAGAGGAGGACCAGGCAGCAAGTCTTCCCTGAGAGGGGTTAACCCTCTTCAAGCATTTGATTTTGGCAAAGCTTTCCTGACAGTTTCACTGGCAGCATGTTTTAAGTCCACGGGGGTGAACGGTGAATGAAACAGTACATCACCGAGCTGCCTCCCCTTGGATCCCATTTTGACTCTCTCAGGTCTCAGTACTGCTCCACTTGTTCCCAAAGTGCTGGGGAAAGGGGGAGCAGAGACCCCTGGCTTGTGGCTGCTCAGAGAGTTTGTGTGACCTGTTCTAACCTCCAGTATAGGTGTCATCCAAAGGTGGGCTGCTGACAGATCATGTGTAGGGAAGGTACTTGGAGCAATCTTCATCTTAAATTAAGATTTTTTTTTTTTTCCTGTAATTACCAATTACCATAACAAAGAAACTGAAGGGGCTGATCTGATTTGTATTGAGAACAGTTTTGTTTCCACCTCTTTTCTCTTGTCTTGGGAATAAAACATGCAAAGTACCAGGGAAGAAACTTTCCAACAAATTGTTGAATTATAACTAAGCATTTGAAAGATTACCTATATATCTATGCATACGTATATATATATGTAGGAAAGCATAGGAAAGCATCAAGTTGACGATATTTGTCTTACCTTATGACTAACAATGCCCCTGAAAAGTGACATGCTGTGTATTTTTCCCTTCCTGTATTTTGCCATCTCTTACCCTCAGCCACCTGCCCCTGCAAGCCAAGCTAACAAGCCAAAATCTGGAGCTCCCCAAAAGAATCCTCATCATTGCACCCCACCTCTCAGGGCAGGCAGCCAGGCATTTGCACTCTGTGACGCTCTTCGGGTTTTAACCTAATTATTATAATGGCAGTAATGTCAGAGTCCTACAAATATGGATGAGGTAATACCTGCCTCCTCCTTTTCTTCTGCTTAACTTGTGATCAAAGCAGTCCCAGTTTCCACCTTGACTACTCTTAGGACCTCTCTAACACGGCACATGCGCTGCGGAGCTGCTGCATGCTGGCACGCTGCCTCCAGCTGTGGTTTTCTGGAAGTGTCGCATGCATGGCGCAGGGTGCACAGTAGCCATGAAAGTCACTGCGGGGTTTATGTGGCAAGGTTTTTGATGGTGGTGAGGGTTGGCAGCATGAACTTTCCATGTGGTGTCACCGACCTGGGCTCTCTGCAGGGTGAGGAACCTTGGGGATCCTGGTGCCTTTGGCCAAGCCAAGCAGAGCCCAGAAATGTTGAACCATTAAGCTGTAACTGTTCTCCGCATCTAGACAGATCTTTTAGGAAGGAAAAAGAAAAGGATACACCCAGAGAAACATGGGGGAACTTGCATTTTTATAACCTGCAGTTTCTTTCTCCTGGCTTCCCTTCTTTATCCCTCAGACATTTCAGCTGCACTAAGGATTTCTTTCCTTTTCCATCGCTGACTTTTTCATTTCACTTCATAGGTCATGTTAGGCACACAAACTAATTTCCCTTTCCCATCTAACATTCAGTGTAACTTCAGAGCATTCAATTAGTTTTCTTCCTTATCTTCTCCTCTACCACATTTGTTCCAGGCTTCTCTAACTTCCCACCCATGCTCCGCTCTTCCCTGCTGCCCCTTACATTGGCAGTGCCCTCCCTGGAAATTAACTCCTGCCACATACCTTACATTTTTTCCCCTCTCCTCCCTCTCCAATTCTTGTAACTCCGCTTGCTTTAAGATGTATTCTCGTGAACAGAAACTGTGCCTCTTCTGTGCCCCTCAGCATTATACATCTTGGGCTTCCTTTGATCAAAATGTCTCCAGGGGAAAAGGCTTCTCTTCACTGCTCTGTGCACTTTAGTCAGTAGAGCTCCTATCCACACCTGCTTAAAGAAGCTTAAGGAATTCATATATGGGCAGCAAGAGCACTGTAAACATCATTTTTCATAAAAATGTGCACCAGGGAATACAAGGTTGGTAGGTAGCTCTGCATTTGCATTATTGGGAAAGTATGCTTAAAGGGACAAGTGATAAATAGTTACAGCTCTGTTATGAACTCTGGCTACAGTAGGATTTGCTTATTTTCCTGTACTAATATACCCATGCTGAGCAGCTGAGGATGAAAACTTGGCTGGGTGTGGGCACGTTTATACCAAACCCTGTCTTCTTGTTTGTCTGCAGATACTCATTCTGAAACAACTAACTTTTCTAAAATAAGTTATGAAAGTAGGGAAAATGTCAGTTTGTTTGGCACAAAGGATTAAAAAAAACCAAAATCAGGCATTTTTTTACAATCATTGTCAATTTAGCCCTGTTTTCTTTTGAAGGTTCTCATTAACTAGTAACCACATTTGAAAAATAGTCTAATTAAGAAACATTCATGAAAGAGAAGGGGAGAGAGAAGGCTTTGAAACAGTTGGTAATTGTTAATAGTTTTTCTACAAGCACATTCTAATTCTGCATCATCTGCCACAGCTGTGGAGTTGTATCATCTGAGCCTTGACTTCTCTATGAGAAGCAATCCTACCTTCTATTCCTGCATAGGTGGTGAACAGTCTATTTTCATTTATTTTGGTGCCTAACCAGCAGTCCCTCCACATGTCCAAGTGGCTCTTTCTTATTCACTTCATTCACTTCAGCTACAGCCATTTTATATGTGAGGAACATGCCTTCATTCTGCTCCCGAGATTTGAGACTAAGAACTTGCAGAAATATTGTGAAATACCCTCTTCAAGCAGTTTATCTGCTTTAGACAAAGAGGATTTTAGAGATTACTCCAAAGCCTACTTTCTGTATTTCTTCAGTTCTTTACTACTTTTACTATTCTTTCTAGACTACTTGCACTTTGATTTCTCTAACAGTTCTACTCTTTTTCACAGTTACTTTCCTCCCTCCTTTCTTCTGTCTTATTCTTTTTTACCCACCAGCTATTATCCCCGTTAACCTCCCCCACCAGATCTTGGAGCCTTCTTTTGTGCACAACAATTAGGAACATAAACAGGAGCAAACTTATGTTTTTGTGATGGCATCTGGAAGTCATCTTTTTTTTGTGAATCCTACATTTTATGAACAAGTGTCACCTCAAGATCACTTTCACACCTATGTAGAACTCACTTTTGTTTGCATGTTAGAAAGCATCCTGTGCGGCATTTGGAAGATGCTACAAAAACACTCATGGGCCACTCATGACAGAGTGATGGGACTCTGCTTTCCGGTCATCCTTTTCTAATTCCATGCTAAGTCAGGTGGACTCATCAGGACACAAAATACTTATTTTGAGAGATTTTCTGATATTTAGAGCTGTTCTATGTTAGTAGAAGATTTTTCTTTTTATGGGGCAGTATTTCAGTATTTTCCAGGTTTGGTTGCTCATCCCCTTTCAGGAGCAGCTCAGAGCTGCTCCTGAAAAAAAAGTCTCTCCAGAGGTGAAACACAGGAATTTCTCAGCAACCCCTTGTGTATAGTGTCTAAACAGAATAAAAAAATTGGAAAAAATGCTGTTTGCTCTTTTGTGGTCTACCCAAATATATTAATGAAAAAAGGCCGTCAAAATGGATGGCATTCTCATGCAGCATATATGAAGTAATACTGGTGTGGAGTTATTTTATAAGTCTATCCCAAGAAAAACTGTCAGTTAGGTGAAACAGAAAATTTCTATGGAAAGATTCATTTAACTCAGTATATTGATCTAGAAGGCTTACTAAGCCCAGAATAGATTCTAGGGGGCGAAAGATTCATACCAACTGGTACTCAAGGATTAAAGCATTCTCTTGAAATGTAGAAGACCCAAACTGAAATTCTTACCTCTTTTTTTAGAGTGGCAAATATTTGGCTAAATATATAAAATAGGATAGTTCTTTTCTAGGAGAGAACGATATTTCTTCATAAATCTGTTTGTCCAAGATTGACTCTGCTTGAGTCATGTGGAGCACAGCCAGACTTAGTTGTGTTACCATCACATTCAGCAGATTTCTGTCCACAGAGTGATTTCCAGGTTATTGTTTGTACTCAGGTGGAGATGCTCGTCCTATCTTCCCTATGTTCTCTTTTCTAAGCAAATTAGATTTCTTTTCACTCTGTTCAGAATGGAAAGTTTCAAACTCCCAATGTTTTAAACAAAGCAAAGCTCCCCAGTTTTCTGGCCTGAGCCAAGTTATATCTATGTAAATGGCTAAAGCCACAAGAACGCTGCGTTCTGCCAGTATACTGCTTCATGAAGCTGGACCCATCAAACCTGTGTAGCGTAACTATCTTTTCTACAAATGTGCTCGAAATGGGATTTCTATCTTTTTCATAATACTTATGATATTTTATTTTCTGCTGCTTCTCATTACTCACAGCAATTTTATGTACTGCTTTTCATTTATCCTCTGGCAAGGATGAAAGTCGCTGATTATGAGAATGAGGACTTTGCGATCCTTTCTCACAGCTGATGCTCCCAGTTCCACATGTGGCTGTGGGGCATATGTCCAGAGACAGATCCTGTAGCGAGCACACACTCACAGGGATGCCCAGATATTGGCAGCACATGTGAGAGAATGCATTTGAAAGCAAGATGGATAAACCCATTACTGGGAAAACCTGCAGTATTGGGGACAAACACCTTCCAAGAGCTAATGAGTCCTTGGCTGGAGTGGCAATGATGTGTTTGGTTGCTATGCTCTTACTTGTTTTAGCTAAGTCCTCTAAATCTATTAACTGAACCTTTCTTTTCAGTGTTAGCATTACCAGACCTAAGTATGGAATGAGGTAAAATGAGTTGCTGACACGTTCAGACACTGATCTATTATAAAAAAATGTGCCTCTCCCTGAGTCTGATTGGTAGTCACCATGCATTTCAGAGGTAAATAGCACTTGTGGTGAACACCGAATCCAACCAGCAGGAGCAAAGGGTGTTTATTACATGAGCAAATGTGTTGAAGTGGTTCCAGCAAAACCAGATAAATTAGTTCTGTTGTCCTATATGGGGCCTCTCCTGAGGTCCTCTCTTCGATGTTCTCCGAAAGCCCTGAATTATTATAATGACCCACATGATATGTTGAATTTGAAAATTAATATTTAACTGATTGACTTGTTAGTAGTTATGTCACAGACAGATCCCAGATCCCATTTTGACAATGGGAACTGAAAACAAAGAAAGGATTGCTTAGATCCGTTTGATAAGATGATCATCTTAAATGGTACTTGTGTTTGCATTTTTAGAATAGGGAAAAAACCCTTGCCATACTGGAGTGGAAGTCTGCATCCTCCTTTTTAGAGATCTAGGATGAAGGATGCTACAGCAAGAGCACGTCTCACTGTACACTGTCTGTGAACATAAACCCTACCTGCAGTGTAGCAAAAATCACAGTTCTGTATCTGACTGATTAGCAGATGGCAATTTTTTATGTGTAATAACATGGAAGTAGTGTCTAAGGAGATACATGTCATACCTGCTTGTACACTCATGCATGCATCACTGGAAGAATTGATTTCTGCTTTCTAAACACTGTATTTAAAACAAGCAAGCAGAACTATAGCATAGCTACTGAGTGGCTTAGTGAGCAGCATATCAGAAAAGCGGAAGGATATCACAGTTCCCAGTTTGATTCTCATTTGTCGTAGTAGACTTTGAGTGACTTTTGTCAAATTGCTTCATCTACCTGAGCCTCATATTCTCCATCTCTAAAAAATCAGGATAAAGAGATATTTTATAGGATGTTTGAGGCAAATATTTGCTGTCAGTCTATACATGACTTCATTAGGAAATATTTTTTTTTTTTTTAAAATGAGCATTCAAAGCATGTAAAAAGTGTAAGTTCAACAAAAAGTTGTTTCTGAAACATTCAAGACCTTTATAGCGCTGGAGCTCTTGTGAGGATGGGGCCAAGATCACTTCAATACTTCTCAGGACCAAGATTTTGTGCAGTGCAGGACGAGTTACAGAAGTTCCTTCATTTCTTCATAACTATGATTCTTGTTTTGTTTTGAAGCTCAAGACGATGCCTATAGTGGTAATTGTCAGAGTAGGATATGCTCAGGGATGAAGGTGTCTGTCCCAGGATACTCAGAGATCAAATAGCATGGCTGATGACCTTCATCAGTGAGTACAATTTGACATCTTCACTGAGAACCCACCTATAGGACAGATAGATCAGCAGTTTAGCAAGATGTCATGAAGGAGAAGAAATGGTGTTTTTTTTTTGTAGTGCTGCTGTATAACCCCTGTATTGCTGCCCCTGGGGCACCATGCACCCTTCTGGTCACCTTAAATCATGCAGAAGGGGTTCAGAGCCATGGTGAGCATGCAAATGTGATGAGTGGGGAAGGTTAGCATGGGCACGAACAGGTGGGGACAGGTCAAAGGGAAGTAAGTTAAGGAATGACAGAGAGAAGGTGGAAAGGGGACAGGAAAGCTATGCAAGGAAAGAGTTCAGGTTGTTGTTCCCTTAATTAGGATGGGAGCTCGCTGCCACAAGAACTCAGTGAGTCATTCACAAGATAATTGAGCTGTTGTAGGTGGCAGATTTTGGAAGAGATACAAAACCTGTTTCAGACCACAAGCCAATTTTGGATTATTGAGGGCCTGCACCTAACATGGATGTCCATCGCTCCAGGTTTTCACAGTTCTAACACACCAAAACCAAGCTGCTTTGTCTACAACAAGTCCCTAAACCAGAAAGATAACCGGACCGATCCAGCCAGATCACTCACAGAGGATGCAGCAATAGAGTTTTAGGCAGCGAGGATAAAATTCGGGTGAGTAACAGTATCAGCTTTTGTCATTACTTGCAATGAAACCCAGGTGACTCATCTACCCTCAAAAATTTATTTCCGTGGTACTCTCAGTGTCATTTTTGACTGTAAAAGGTTCAAGTGAATCATTTATGAACATATTCTAGCAGCTCAGCCAAGGGATATTCTTCCAAGCGTGCCTTCTTGATGAGACAAAAATGGAAAATGAAAAACTGCATTCTGATCAAACTAGAGCTTTATCCAAAATTTCACCTGAGCCCAGGAAAATTTCGTTCAAAGTTCTCCTCTGGTCTGGAGCCAGTGATTCAAACTTAATGTCTCTACCTATCAGAAAGGATAACATATAATTACCACCTCACCAGGGCATTGCAAAAATTAGTTACTATTTGCATAGAGTGGTTGAATAATTTAAAAGTCTCCATCTCTGCTTTTGTGAAAGACTGTCTTTCTAAAACAAAATAAAGTAATAGTAATTTCAAAGCGGTAGTAGGGGAGAAGGCAGTCTTCAGAGCACAGCTTTAGTAATTCAGTGATGCCAAAAAGAAATAGGCAGGTGCTGGGGAATTGCTGGGACATGTCCTGCAGAAGGACCAGACAGCCTGAATCTGTAGCAGGCCTCCTCTCGCAGGATCTGGGACCAGCTATTTGTTTTTCAGATGGGAGGTGTCTTCCATCCAGTGAAGGTATGCTACACAATATTTTGAGAAGACAGAAGCAGTAATTAAAGAAAACATCAGGAATTTATTTGTCTTTTGCTTTCTTTTCCGTTCAATTGCCTTGCACTCTTATGACAGCTTGCCTTTGTTTTTTGGATAACCATACCTAATGGTACCCCTTTGCCCTCCCAGGTTTCAAGGGATGCCTATGCTCCAGCTGGAGTGAGCAGGTGCGCATCTTCTGCTCACCTCCCAGGATTTTG
Source organism: Aramus guarauna (assembly GCA_013400195.1). Taxonomy (NCBI): domain Eukaryota; kingdom Metazoa; phylum Chordata; class Aves; order Gruiformes; family Aramidae; genus Aramus; species Aramus guarauna. Next base: position 113,688 of record VXBL01006844.1, read on the forward strand.
AGCTGCTTTCACCTCATGCAGCAGAACTACAGTGACAGGGATGCTGTAATTTGGCTTTGGTATTTAGATTGTACTTATCAAAACAATTCATTTGCATTCACAGTCTCACCCTTGATTAGACCTGACATTTTAAGTCCATTATGTTTGAAAACACCTTGTCTGTCATTTGCAAGATAGGAGAAGCAGGGTGTGCTGAGTTCCCAAGAACTGCAAAGCAAAGATTTCTGTCCACATGCTTCTTCAGCTCACCATTAGTTTGCACTTTCATCAGCTATAATGGGTGTAAGCACATCAACACTGAGCAGAGCTGTGCAACACAGGCCTGCTCCAATTATTTTTTAAATGCTATACTGCACTGTCAGCAACTGCGATCAGGACTCCATGCATTGTGCACCACACACACACACACACACACGCCAAGGACACTGTTTCTGCACTACGTTCTTTGGGGTAGGGACTTTCCTGTTGGAGTGTATCCTGGCTGCACAGTGTCAAGAAAGACTTACTAGATTTTTTTCCTTGGATTGTCTGATTTGAATGGAAGTACTCAGAATTCAAATCGTAAGGCACTTTGCTATGAACGGAGTTATTTAAAACTCTGGTATCCAGGTTTCCTCTGTCTTTAAAATAAGTGGCCCTTCATCCACACAGGGTTTCACCACTTGTTTTGTCTAGGTGAGATATATTACACAAGGTTGCAGATGCAGTGCCTTGGACAGGTTTGCAAGAAGAAATTGAATGGTGGCCAAAACCATAACAATCTCAGTGTAGAAAGCTTTTTTAGTTATATTTTGTTGCTTAAGCGTGCATTAGCTACCTAAACACGGTTAAATCCCCACATAAAGGGGGAAGGGAGGGAGGGAGGGAGGGAGGATCTANAGGGAGGGAGGGAGGGAGGGAGGGAGGGAGAGAGGAGGAGATCAGAATGGGATTATGCTAAGTGTTGAGGAATCTCCCTGAGGTCTGGGAACACCAGCTTGGTCTCCTAGGCTGGTGCTGTCCACTCAGGTGTGACCCTTTGTGATTTCACCTGCAGAGCCACTTGGGTCTGTAAAAGAGAAAAAACATAGCAAACACATAGATTTCATTTTTACTTCCCAGGGAAGACTCACAGATATGGTTGAGGTTGATCATACGCACATTTATTTGTATCAAAACATACTTCTGGCTAGGAGTTTCCTGACTGAGATAGGCATGTGCACAGTGAAGCATCCCCATATGAGCACGAGGTTTACCTCACGCACACAGTCAATGTGCTTGAACAGCTGTATTTGTGCTTTGCTCCTCAGTCCAGGATTTCTGGAAGAAATGAGAAGATGAATAAAACAGGGAAGCAAAGGGGGACATACAGAGCAGAAAAAATGAGCTGTATGCTAACCCTGCCAGCCACTAGGGAATGTTCTTGCCTATTTGCATAAGTATTAGTTTTACTATTTTAACTCATTGCTTCTCTCTCTCTCTACTTAGCTTTGTTTGGGATTAATTAACATAAGATGTTACAGAATATGAATTGCAGCAGACTTCTGCTTTATTCTACAGCTGGGGTGACCAAGACATAAAAAAAAAGACCTTTGCATTGATATTTCTGATTCAGAAAGGATTTTAACCTACATAGTTTTCATGTGTAACAGGAACTAAAGGAAAAAGGATTACAGTAAAAGAAAAAGATGGCCTTCTCTACCCACCCAATCTTTGAACAGTTCATTTCAGTTATTTATATAATGAAAGACAACAGTTCCAACAGAGAGGGCAATGTACTATGAATTTTCCACTTCTGTATATATACCCCCTGCGGTAAAATTTGTAGCAATGACAAAGAAGCTGCTAAAAAAGAACAACTTTTGGTCTAGATTTTTTTTTTTTCATTCAAAATATCATTTATAACTACAATCTCTTTGAACCTCATTAAGAAAATCCAGCAAAAGTTTTTGCTTCAGTGTCTCTCTTACGTCAGCCCAAAGGAATAAGGTAGAAACAACTGCCTTATGCATGTAAATGTCCACGGCTATATGCATTCACATGAAAGCCCTAGGTCTGCAGGAATATAACCAATGGACAGTATGGTTGTGAAAAGATCTGTAAGAGCACCTTTCAAAAAGCAACAGCAGCTGAATGTGTTCTCACTAATAAGTATTTGAATCTAGATTTCAGAACTATAAGGGCTTTAATTTTGAAACTGTGTTGGTCACACAGAGATCTGTGTGACTGGTGGAAAAGGACATGGAAGCCTCAAATGACCCGTTCCATAAAAGGTCCCTTTATAATCTTCCCTTTCTTGATAGAAGCTGCTCCTTTTTCTTTTTTTTTTTTTCCCAAGCCATTTCCTCCCTCTTCTTTCTATCCACAAGTGAAAAGTGTACTCATTTAAAGCCCTGAGATCTACATTTCTTCATTAAAAGTGTATTAAAAAACACACACCAGAGTTATATTGTGCATAATGCAGTCCCCATCACATTATAAAGCACCAGCAACAAGAAATATTGTCATCAATGCTGTCTTATATTCATTAAGCAAATATGGCTTGAGTCAGTGCTTCGATTTTCTTCATTTTTCTATTACATGATCCATCGGACTTTATTTTCTTGTGATTATGCAAACAACTGAACATTGCACCTATAAGTTCTAGTTGCTTGCTCTATCATTTTCTTTTAATAGCTTTCAACAGCAAAGAGAAAATTAAACCAGGGAAATCTTGTAACAGAAAATGAAGAATACCTGATTATGTGCATACAGCAAGTACTGAGGGAAGGGAGCTCATTTTAAGCTATGCCTATGGGGCGTTTTCACCATTTTAGTTCCTAGGCACAGAGTTTACCGCTTACTCGTACTTTATGGACCCACTTCACATAAAAGTCTGACTAGTCACAAGATAGTGCTTTGATGCACACTTATCCAAAAGGGAACAGGGACTGGGTTTGCATTTTATCCAACAAATAAAAACAGACATAGGCTTCAGCACTTAAATTACAGCTACAGCCAAAATGATGCCTCTTACACCCTGGCTATCACTGCCTTGAATGTGCCTGGGTCTACCCCGTCTGACACGAAAAACTGCTCATGCACTGGGCATCACCCCATGCCACAGGGTGCTCCTCTCTTGGCTGGACTAGGCAATCATGCACTTCATTTCTGCTGAAACCGAGTGAAATCTGGGAGCTGAGGGTGCTTCTGCCCATGGGAAGGGATGAACTCCCGCCAGCCCTCGTTGCCTGAGCCTGCTGGACTGATGGGACAGGGCGCAGCACAAAACCCGGCAGCTGACCTTGAAAGCAGTGGTGGCAGCTGTTGCACTGTCCCTTTCCATGCCCCTAGATATTTCCAGGGTGTAGGGGTCACAGCGTTTGCTTGGGAGCAGGACAACTGCCCCTGGGGACTCAGTTTCCAACAAGAGCATCTTTAATTAGCTGTCTGCATCTCTCTGCGGAAGCTGTGCCACCTTGCTGGAAAAGAGTTTAACCAAAACGAGGAGGATGCAAATACCTATAGTGTCAATGGGGCATTCAGCTGAGAAGGTGCCTTTGATTCATGAGGACTCTCAGGACTGCTACTGTATTTTCAGCAGTAACTGCAATAATAAACAAACATACAAAGCCAAACAAAACCTAACAGTGAGCAACTCCTGCTCTGCTCTGTTTTTTTCTTTAATAAGGCATGGATATGAGATGCCTTCCCCAATGATAATGTTCTAGATGGCAGATGGAGCTTCTGCCCTGTAGCCCTTGGTAAGTGCCTAAGGTGTTGGCCGGCTTGGCTGATGCAGCAGGATGCAAAATTGGCTGATTGTAGGTGACTTGTTGCTCCCCAGTCAGGCTAGAATAGATGCTATCAACTCAACAGTGTAGGAAGGTTAGGCACACAAGACTCTCCTCCAAGGCAGAGAGGTTCTTGTAAATTAGGTGCCGCAAGGTCACATTTAGCTTTTGTCCTGTTGCTACTAACCTTTGAGGCCTCTCTGGCAGCACAAAACTACCTTAAACGTGGTTGTAAGCAAAATTTAAGTCTCTGTGAGTAGTTGCAGCAACATAAAGAAGCCTGACTCTAAATGAGAGCCAGGCACAAGGAGAAGACATATATGCAAAATCTCTGCAGGTAATGAAAGGTTTCTTTGTTTCTACCACAGCAGCTGGAGATGAACTACCACTGCTCAGTTGCTTCTAGGGCAAAGACAGCCTAGTTAATCTGAGCTGCCCTCAGTCTACATCCCAGATGGAGGTGCCGTGCTGTAAGAAATTGAGATGTTCTGTGGAGGAGAAAATAATTCAGCTACAGATTGACCTGTCTCCATAACAGCAACTGCATGCTGATTTTTACCTCTAAAATTGCCAGTGTTTTAAAATCTACCCACGATCATTAAATGAGCATTGTTTGGGCTTGCAGCTGGAAGGAACAGGGTCCTGCAACCTGCTTCATGCAGAGGGAGCACTAGGCTGTTTGTTGCTGGCAAACGTCTCACACAGGAAAAGGACATGATGTCAAAGTGACAGAGCTGAAGGTAGTCCTTGGTCCAGAAAAACATGCCATAAACTAACTCTGATCAGCTCTCTTCTTTAGAAGACAGAAAAGAGGAGTTTGTGCTAAAGCAGCTTGCTGCTGTACATCTCAGATTGCCAATCTCACTTTGTGCAGAAGCTGCATTTCAGTGCTGCTGACTGAGAGACAGAACAGCTCACGTATAAGCAGCTTCACACTGAGAACATTTTTGGCCACCCCACTGGTGTAAGGCAGATCGGTCTGAAACCCCACAGAGACCTTGTGCATCAGCAAGGATGCGACCAGGGTGACCTAGACGCCCAAATGTGATGTTACAACCTGGCTTTGGGGAAGCGCAATGTCCTGAGATCAAGGGGGCACAGTGCATGATTTGTGAGATTTCCCACCCTGTCCTTGGATGCTGCAAGAGCTCCCTCCATGAGGCACACGTCTCCAGGGGGTGTTCAAAGACCATCTATGCAGACAGTTTCCTTACAGAACTGCCACGCTTTGCAATCTGGGAGAGCTTGCTCCTTTCTTTATTTTCCCCAGTAGGGAACTATTCTCGCACATTACTGTGGCCATGTAAGAAAAGGAAATGTTCAGTTCAGAGCATACACGCACCCTTTCCTCTGCCGCTGGTGTGCATGAATACATGACCCACTGTTTCTTTTAATCACACGTGACCACAAGCTGCTTCCCAAATGCTGCCTTTAAAATCAGCTTGCAGATGTGGAGAAATATAGGGTAAGCAGCACAAGCAGATTTGCTGGGAGGGCTGTGGCTGCCCAGAGCACTTAACAGAGAAGAAAACAGAAGAAACCAGTCCCCTTACTTCTACCTCCCTCCTCTGTTGCAGCTGTAGCCATATCCTGCTTCCCGTCTGTTGCTATGCCAGCTTCAGTCAGAGGTTATCTGTATGGTAATACACAGCTACTTATGGATAGCAGCACTACTTTTATAGCATAACACAGAATAAATTAGCAAAATAAACTCAGGATGAACATATGTTGCTGTAGGACTGCAGGGTCCTTCCTGGAGCCGCATAGCACTTGTTTCTTGGCCAGATGACCTGTACCATGTCTGCTTGCTTTCCCTTGGCATGGGTTTGCCGGCCAGAGTTCACTGGCAACACCAGCATGTCCACTCAGCCTGCAAGGAGGCCGTGTGTGTGTGTGTGTGTGTGTCCTTGCCCCGGGGCTTTTGGTTTCCAACCTAGTTACAATACTTCAGGATGTTCTTGTCACATCCCGTCCCCCCATCTTGGTACAACAGTCACTCCTACTGATCTTACTGATCTCCGTGGGTCTCACTCAGGCCAGTACCTGCACTGTGTAACACATGAGAATTATGGCCCTGCCTTGCACTCTCAGGGGATTGTGGCGACTGATTTAAGGGCTTATTGGCACATATGCTGGTGCCTCTACCAGACATCACTATCCCAGTGGCAGAGGCAGTGCATCTGTCCCAGAGCCTCAGCAGTTCAAAACCCCAAACTGACATAAACCACTGCTGATTTCAACTTGCTCACAGATTTTGAGCAACAAACTGCAGTGGGTGAGGGGCAGAGGTGCTGCTCGTTCTGCTGCCTGCAGTAACTCTTGGCAGATGGCCAGGCATGATACCACCTTAAGTTCCCCTCCAGTGTGAATCCTAGCCCCATGACAGCAGCAGACACACAGCAAAGTTATGGAAGTTGTTTAAAAACTGCAAAAAGTTACATGTGCAATACAAAGGGCGAGATGCATCCAGTGCCTGAAGTTAGACCTCAAGCTTTCAGTGTGACCCAGAAAGGTTCACCAGCTCAGGCCACACAGGTGCCAGGATGTTCTCTCATCTGGACTCTGGAAGACCAGCAGATTCTTAGACATTACTGCTGTACATGTTTTGTCTTTTTTTATGCGCCCACCATTCTTTCGGTTTTGCTTTTGCATATCCATTTGCATTCCTCTATCCAGAATCTTTTCCACAGTTTCCTATACATGCTGGTGTCCAGTACAGCATAATAGAGCTGGATTGGCCCACAACAAACTCTTAATAATAAAAATCACATACTATACTATGCCTGATATGTACGCTTGCAGCCCAGAAAACCAACCATATCCTGGGCTGCATCAAAAGAAGTGTGAGCAGCAGGTCGAGGGAGATGATTCTTCCCCTCTACTTCGCTCTTGTGAGACCCCACCTGGAGTACTGCGTCCAGCTCTGGAGGCCCCAGTACAAGAGAGACATCGAGCAAGTCCAAAAGAGTGTCACAAAGATGATCAGAGGGCTGGAGGACCTCTCCTATTAAGACAGGCTGAGAGAGTTGGGGTTGTTCAGCCTGGAGAAGAGAAGGCTCTGGGGAGATCTAATTGCAGCCTGCCAGTACCCGAAGGGGGCCTACAGGAAAGCTGGAGAGGGACTGTTTATCAGGGAGTGTAGTGACAGGACAAGGGGCAATGGGTTTAAACTGAAAGAGGGTAGATTTAGATTAGATTTTACGGAAGAAATTCTTCACTGCAAGGGTGGTGAGGCACTGGAACAGATTGCCCAGAGAAGTTGTGGATGCCACATCCCTGGAAGTGTTCAAGGCCAGGTTGGATGGGGCTTTGGGCAACCTGGTCTAGTGGAGGGTGTCCCTGCCCGTGGCAGGGGGCTTGGAACTGGATGATCTTTGAGGTCCCTTCCAAATCAAACCAGTCTATGATTCCATTATATCTCATAGGTAGTGGAGAATAATTCACTACTTTTTCTCTCTCTCATACGGAGAAATTTGAGGATACTTTGATAATCCTGCCATAATGCTGTGTGTCACTTCAGACACTTTCAGAGGCCAGAGTTACAAATACTTGTCAATTTGTGAGACTCAAGCAAGCTTTCTGTAGCAGTTTGGCATGTAGCATTACCTCAATCAGCAGTAATTTCACCTATAAACAGGTGCTACTTCCCATTCTTGAGGTATTTCTTTGGTGGGAGGAAGTATAGTAAAAATAGATACTCTTAGTTTTCCAATTATCTCAGAAATCAAGTTAAAAATACAGTTTTATGGGTAACTCTTTACTGGCAATGGATTTTGCATCAAACTGTCTCCTCTGTCTTGTGTAGATTCCGTTTTTAAGCAGTGGGGTATGATATCTTTCTGAGATAACTGAGATTTTGGAATTAAAATCCTTCACTGTGTAACTTTCCAAATCATCCTCTCCATTTCCTTTTCCTTCCTATACTACAAACTGCCTTTTCCAGCAGGTTGTGATCTTCAGCAATCTGATGATAAACTTCAGTGGCACAAAGCCTCAGCACCACAAAATTCTGATATAATTTTCATGGTGTAAAGATGAGTCAATCTCCTTAAAAAAAAAAAAAANTAAAAAAAGAGAAACAAACTTCCCCCCCCCCCCCGAAGAGTTCTGTATTACTTAAAAGCTGCCATTACCTAGGGAGACAAAGGAGTTATGTTCTATCCCTCATTGCACAAAAACTATAAAGGCATCTCAGAGTGAGATATTCTTTCTACAACACTTTTACATGGGGCATAGGTAGACCTTTTTCCACCAATTCCCTCTTGAGTGGCACTTCTGTAGTTTCTAGGAAAGGTCTTGAGCTGACTCTGGACTTTAGAAAGTAACCTTGCTAAGTGCAACACAGTAAGGTGAGATAGGAAGGAAACTTGTCTTCTGGACATTTAGTCAGCGAGAGCAATACTGTGAGAGGAAAAAGCCAGACACCAGTCATTATGGCTTAGCATTATTCAAAGAGTGAAGTAAAGTGGGAGAGTTAGCCAAGAAGTGAAGTCATGCTGAACAGCACAAGGTCACCTTCTAAACCAAAGCCTTATATGACACCATTGCTGCTATCTTCCACCTAGGTGGCATGTTTGTCCACCTTACCATCCGATCATCAGAGGTGGTTTTTCTCAAGTCCCGTACACATTAGGCATTAAAAAGCCTTTTACACACAATGAAGAGGACTAAGCTTGTCCACGAGCACTAACATGACAGAGCTTTTTGGTGCAAGGTTTCCAGAATTTCATCTCACTTTTGGAAATGGGTAAGCTGCGTCAGCTAAGACTGTGTCCCTCTTTTCTCCAAACAAGTAAATACAAACGAGTTAGTCTGAGGCATCTTTGCAGCATGGAGAAATCTTATCTTGATATTTACTGTCAGACAAAGCTAAAATAATTTTTTGTATCAACACTAGCAAGAACATAACCAATAGGATGTGCCTTCGACAACAAATGCTAAATAAAAAGTCTATGGAGCAAGAATGGCTTTGGCCAACTTGTGGTTTGGGTTGGGAGCAGTGTAGTCCCAGTGTTAGAGGTACATTGGCCAAAGCTTCTCTGTAACTCAGGCAATACCATCTGGCCCTGCTGTTCATCTTCATTAATGATTTTTGGTTTGGGCTGGTGGCTGAGCAGAAAGAGCCCCATAGAATTAACTCATCGCTTCTGCTACTCTCTGCAGCACCAGGCGGGATCCTGCTGGATCTCACACTCACTAACAGAGTCAGCCCAGTGCCACCTTCTACCTCAGATCCATCCAGGATCACAGATCATCACCAGAGACCAAAATCAGCAGGAAGTCAGGATTTTATTCCCTCTTACAATTAGTTAATCTACTAAATCAATTCTGATTTTGCAGTTCTTTCTGATATCTTCCCAACATAACAAGCAAGAAAGCTTTTGGGAAAAAAAAAGATCTTTTCTCTAGTTGTCTTGCTCAGTGTTCACTAGCTGTTGGAGGCAAAGAAATCTGTATCTCTATAGCTTCAGGCCACATGGCTTAGCTCAGCAGTGAGTTTTCCAAGCCACAATTATAAGGATTACTTACTAACTACTCATTGCTATTATCTGTCACTAGACATTAATTTTGGGGCAGAGCTTGTACATTAGAGTTTTTTTGAGGATGCTAATGATGTAATGGGAGGGGAGGGGAACCTTTTGACGCCGCAGTAACTGAAGAGAGAGAAACGAAGCCAAAATGTTGTAAACCAATAATAAATCTAACAAACCAATAGAATCAAGTGGAACAAAAGTCACTTTAAGTGGCTTTGTATTTGCATTCACCATCAAGGTCTCATTTATGCAATTAGCGTTTACAAAATTGTATTGATCCTTTTGCAAAGGAAAAAAATGTATTGATTTTTTTAAAAAGGAGAGAATAAAAAAAGATAAAAATTAATGTTCTTGTAAACAGGGATTGGCCGGAAGATTTCAAAACCATTTCACTATCCTGAAGGCTGGAGCTCAATTATTTACCAGTAATGGCTCAGATACTAAAACTCACTCTGCTCATTCAAATCACTTAGGAGAAGGAATTGATTTACAGAAAATTCCTTTCCTTTGCCTTGGAGCTGTTTCCTGCCTTATATAGGTATTTGTAGATATGAGAAGTGGGCAAGATTTCTGGAAGCACTGGGTTCCTAAAGAAATGGATTATGCGTCTGGGAGGGTTTTCTGAAGTACCTGAATAGCTTGTTATCTATTTCTGTGGGTTTCAGCTTACTGTGATACCTCTGCAGACCTCACCAGGTATGTATTTGAATCCCAAATATCTTGGAAAATATACTGCAAGGACCTCTCCCAGCTTATGACACTGAGTGTTTTATAATTCATCTGCATTTTGTAAACACTTAGCATACATTTTAAGTAAATTTATTTCCCCAAAACAGGATCCAGGGATGAGATAAGTGCATTTCTGAGAAGCTGTAAGATATCCTGGGCAGATCTATCTCAAACAGACCATCTTTTCTCAAGGGCAAATGGTACCAGTTTGTGCTTTCAGGCTCAGGGCATCTCCTGAGATACAAGGACTTTGTGTCCAATGAGTGTGCAGTGCTTGCCACCAATCCCATAGAGTCAGCATATATTTCACAGTTTTTAACATAGGTAAACTAGGCCTAGATCAAACATTCATGCTATTCCAGCAAGTTGTAACGCATGTCAGTCTGTCAATCATGCCCCCACACAGATTTATTATACCTTTTCATTGCCAGAAACAAGCAAATTGAAAACAGAGGCTCCTAAAATGGCTTCATTGCTCTTCTTGTAAGCAATCAATTACTCCTAAATTGCTTAATAAAGATATGATTTTATGATGTGTCTTCTATAGTCTCTCTCTCTGCTCTGTCCAAATGCTCAAAATAGACAGCTTCCCTATAAATCCCTCTCCTCCTTGCAAGCAGCACAAAATGAGCTTCAGCCAGCAGCTGAGATTGCTTCAGCACAGAGTAATCTTGATCCAGCAGTGGGCTTTGACAGTCAGCTCCGATCCAGGCAGACCTAGCAATCCCTCTGTGCATGGGAATTGATGAATTTCAGATGGGGCTGCGAGGAACTCCATTAGTGTCAACATGCTCAGCAGCCCCTGACAGTAACGTGGACTGCAGCGCTGCGGTGGCAATGAAATATTGGCACTTTGGTTAGGCACGAACAGAACGTACTTGATGGAAGGTAATTGGTGAAATAGTCATAAACCAGCATGTTATCAGAAAGGGACAGATCAAAAACTGAACTTCATGCTGTTAGGATGTGATCTCCCCCATAAAAAAGGTCGTAGCTCAAATGGATCCATTCTGCTAAGTATCTGGGAATAACCTTGTTAACCATTGATATGGAAGGTGTCATTTCTATGTCACTTTGAGCTGATCTAAGACTGTATTGCTGCTGAAAATGATGTCTTATTCCCTCCTCTGACTTGTGGCTTCTGGTCCCTGTGCCTGCCTCGCAATAATGCAAGTAAAAGGGCAGGAAAACGTAAGGTGGGGGGCACCCCTTGTGACAGGGGGTTGCTTGGTACAAAGCAATAGTCAGACTGCCTGCTGAGGGGGCAGCCTGGAAGGACAGAAGTCCTCCGCTGTCTGCACACCAAAGAAGGTCAAACACACAGAGAGGAATCTTACTGAAAGCTTTCAAATAGCATAAAGCAGGGAACACTGCCGGAGCAGCACAAATCTCCTTTGAGCAGTGAGCACTCCGACATTGTCTAGAGGATGCCGGATAGGCAGAAGTTGTCTTGGCAAAGCAGCAGAGATGCAACAGGAGCAGGTAGACACTGAACTTGACTGCTGTCAGTAAATGAAAGCAAGTTAGGCTTGATATCTGAAAATCAACCATCTTGTGGTTTTGCCTGTGAAAGTTTCACCATGGGAAAGAACAACAGTTAAAGTCTGAGCTACACTTAGGAAGTGTGATGCCAAATTATTCTGTACAAAGTAAATTAAGCTATCTCCTTCCCAAGTGCTGATGCAGGAACACGTCCAATTTCTGCCCTCCTTCTACTGCACAACTTCAGACCAGAGCCATGTCTTTCCACTTCCCTGGTGCTCTGCTTTCTGACTTCTTCATGTTGTGTCTGCCTATCATCCAAAGCCCCAGGGTGAAGCACTCATGGGAGTTTGGTGCTGGCAAAGGGTCACTCAGAGCAAGCACAGGAACCATGAGCTGCTACCTCACAAGGGACTGAGTTAACACATGCGAGCAACACCCTGAGAACTGCCTGCAGCACCTTTCCCTTCACCTGGAGCATATCTGGACAGGGCAATTTAGGATCTGAACTATCTTTCTGTCAGCTCAGAACAAACACCAGTGCAGGGCAGTTTCGTGGGATGATGTAACTCAGTGGGGTGAAGGCTGCCTGGGCTACATGAGGATTCATGCAACCACAGGGACAGCCCATGTCTGCCTAAGTCTGGCTTTGGAACAAGTCCGTAGCAAGAGCTTAAAGACCTTGGTGCCATTGGCACTGAGTTTGAACTCTTTACTGGCAGCACATCCGAGCCTTAGCAAACATGGCCTCTTTAGCCCTCTCCTCATAAAACGGTTGGGTGTTTAAGACACCACCACTGGCATTTGGATTTTCTCCTTGATAAAAAAAGTTGACAGCAAATACTCATATTCTAGAAAGACTTCACAGGGGCTGAGACAGCAGCTCAGATGCTCATCGTACCTCAACACATGGAGCTGTTGTAGCAGTAGTTAAGCTTTCTGTTACCCGGCCTGCTTTGCTGTTGCTTGGAGTTCAAGAGCTCGCTAAGCTTGCCTGTAATACATCTTCCACAAGAAATGAGGAGAAACAGGAAAGCATCTGCAGACGCATAGAAATGTTGAAAGCCGCAACAGCAATGCAGAGTCTCTGATGTTGTTTCTCAGTCCAAGGCGTTCATTATCATGTTCTACACAACATTTTTCCTATTCTTACCTGCTGCTGCAACCACTGCCTCGTTTATCATTCAGTTACTGCACAGTCTTTAGGAAAGGACGTTTATGAGATAATCCATCTTTCTTCATATGCATAATAGAAATAAATTAATAACTACATTAATAAAGCAGCTACAGTATTTTAAGTTCTTTTCTTTATTGTTATTGTAAACCATGCATCCCACTCCCCCCAAATTGTACCACAGAGCCCAATTCTTACTCACAACTCAGAACTTTCAATTATTCTTTTTTTAATTTATAGCAACTTACCTTCTTACCTACTAGTATATCCCCAGTTACTTTACTGACTGAAGACACCAATTAGGAACAAAACATGCATTACAGTTTTTGGAAATCCGATTACTACCTTGAAATTTAAGTAAAGGATTTACAAAGTTATACGTATCATGACAGTGTGTTAGCACTACATATTTCCTTATGCAATTATTCCTCATCAACCTCCAGACTTCCATATCAACAGCTGGAATTGTTTCACTATTACTTCCTGGCAAGTATTGTGAATGATGACTACAGAAATCCTGTGACATTCAGAACTTTGGCATGATGAAAATTAATCTTCAATTTAAGAACACAGAAGCAAGAAAATGTGAATGTTAATGTAATTAAAAACTTGCCAGTTGTGGAATGTTGGGCATGAGGCTTGAACTTATGACTAACGTCACTTTTTCACAGCTGTGATGCATGTGCGTATAGAGAAGAGAGATGTACTGAATTCTAAAATATTTAACATTTGCAAATATGTATCGTGCTCCCTCTGTGTCATTTGGTGTTTTTCCAAATGAAGCTACCAAAATCACTTTTATCTTATACTCAGGATATTTTACCTGCCTTTGTTTCTGCATGGTGCGTGATTGCTAGTCCCAGTGCTAGAGCTGAGGGCAAACCATAAACATCTGGAAACATATTCAACTTTCCCCATGGTTCTCTATTTTGATTCTGAAAATCAGAAAGGGATTTCCTCCTCCTGATTTTTTTTGCCTGTGGCCAGCAGGCAAATATATTGCAGCAAAAGAAGACATTTCACACATATTAACCTAATTTCAAGTATAAGAATTATATTTCTGGTAAAAACTCTATTAGTGTTAGACTGTAATAACTACTCCTATGCAACTAGGCTAGAGAAATCCAAAGAACAACAAAATCCTTTCTATTTGTCCACCAATATTCCTGATTTGGCACAAGAAGACAGTACATGATTGTGTCACAGGCTGTGAGGTATTCAAACACTGAAATACTTGGAAACACACACTGTCTGGGATCAAATTTATTTCCAGGGTAAGGGTTTCACAGTCAATTGTTGCATACTTAACATACCGAACCCAGACTTTGGACTGGCATCTGCCTGGGAGAACCTGCCATGTTAACTCCTTTTCATTTTAATTCAGGCATAAATGAATTCACCGGCAGCTGAAGACACCCAACATTCAGTTCCCAACTAGGAAAGGCCTCATTCAAAAGCAAACAATCTGCTGTTGTCTTTCAAGGTCAAAGGAAAGCAGTCCCTGGGGTTAAATGTGTATCTATAGCAAATATTCCTTTCCTTTCCTCCAACCCAACCTGGTAAGACTATGGAGAGCAGGATGGGTTAAAGCCCAAAGTGGCAACGCCACATCTAAGCGCTCAGGAGGGCCTCAGATTTTCAGTAGGTCATGAAGTTAGGTTATACTCCTCTGATATACTTGCCTTATAGGCAGTGCCTCTCTAGTGCTCCCTCCCAATCACACTTTCTCCCCTTGAGCCTAAGTAGAGAAGGAAAAATGAGTGAATCCTGCCCTTTGAGAGTGAAATTGGGATGCAACTTCCCTCAGCCATGAAAGAGCAGGGAGGTCTATGAGCCTCAGTCTCAGTCTTATTTTTCTCTTCCCTTCTGTACATCAGGGAGGATGACAGTCAGAAGGGAAATGCTTGCTGTCAGGTAGCCCAGGACAACTGTAGGGCACTCACCCCTTGAAGGGTCTTTTCTTCTCAAGAGGCTTCAGCACTTGCTCTGCCCCTCAATCCCTTTGGTCCACTTCTGTAAGGGAAGGGAGTGCAAACATCACTTCTCCAGAGAGGAGGCAGAGGGGAGAGGCAAGAAGAGACTGCACCTTGAGGCCAACCTTGAGGACAGGAGAGAGATGACCAAGGACATCCTGACCAGCCTTGCTGTATGTCCAACTCACTCAAGGGGCACCAACATATTGCAGTGGGACTCATTAAAATGAAAACATCCTTCATCTGCTCTTCTAATGCAGTATGTTGTGGGATCCCTCATTCCACCTCCACTCCTCCTTTCCCAGGAAAATGCATGAACGGCGTTCACTGACACAAGGCCTTGTGAGGCAGTTTACCCCTTGCTTAATGGATTTATCTCACCTTTAATGAGCTTCAGCACATCTTCACAGAAGGTTTACATGCGTTTAGCTTGATCCTTTTTAGTTCAGTTCATTAAACCAATAATGAAGACAAAGCTCAAGCACTAGGACTGTTAGGGAGCTGGTCATGGCTAAAATGGAACGCCCATTAAAACCTGAACTAACTGCTAAACCAGTAGGATTTCTAGTTACAGAACTATTAATTTAAGCATTTCACCATGCTACCGAGGTCCGTTTTTTCATGTACGTAATAAAAATGAATCTATTAATCTTCAATGTGCATATCTCCAGAAAGAAATGAACAGGAACATTTTAATTTTCAATCAGCATTCTGGTGGATGAACACAATTAAGTACCATCATATAAAATATCTGTGATAGCTTAAGGGTGCAGAGTAAAACTACATGAATAAATAAAAGACCCAGTGAATGAATCATAAAATATTACACCTAAACCACATAATTCTTCTTTAAAAGAATAAATCAGGATTAACCTAAGCACATGCACATATCTGTATATATGTATCTATGTGCTCAACCTGCATTTCTAATCCCTTCAAAAACATCCACTTCTGTTTGATCCAGTGGGAACACATACAGTGGTGTGATGCTATTCCAAGCACCAAAAAAAAAAAAAAAAGCAAGTAATCAAAAAATCATGGCAAAATATTTATAGTAATTAATTTATAAACATATAAATGCTGGTCCTTTTCCTGTTACAAAGGCCATTCCAGAAGTCCTATTGTAAAACCTTACTTTTCATTATTTTCCATGTGCCTGCTCCAGGCAATCTCCAAGATCTCCATTCATCCTAGGCACCCTTGGCCAAAGAAATTTCTGATTTAAGCGAAAATGGGACGAGGGCTGAACTTGGCAGAAACAGTCAAGCAAGACACAGGCCTGCCTAAGCCACAAGGGTGGGATGAGAAGCTGAAACTGGTGGGGCAGAAAGATCAGGAGCCACGGGGTGGAGGGGAGAGGAAAGATTTTGACAAGAAAGAGGGATGCAATGAGAAATGATCTGGAGGGATGAAAGCCCAGGACAGAAACAATAACATGGAGATGGGAGAGACATGACTGCTGGACAGCAGCATCAGGAGGTAGACAGGAGCTAAAGACAGATCACCCTGGGTGGCAGGCGAGAGCAGAGCAGAGTATAGAGATCAGATGAAGACTGGATGGGATTCACCAAGCAAACATGTGGATCAAAGGCAAATGATGAGACCTGAAAAGATTTTGGTAGGTAGGTCCCACAAAAAGAAGCTGTGTTATAAGGTGGTGGTGGTGAAGCAAAAAAGAGATAAATCATATCTCTGAGTGCAAATTAATTTAGGTATCACAGCACATATTTAGAAAGAGTGGGATTAATTTGACATTTCTGTTGAGTACTTGGATTAATTAATTTCTTTTTTTCTTTTTTTAAAGTATTTTGGTGCATAGTATTTATTCTCTGCATGCTCCCACAAACACATGTACCTACAGCACAAAAAAATGAACTGCTGAAGGATGAAAATTACGAGCTGAAATAGTGTTAATGAATTCCTCATGGCTTTAAGAAGTGGTGAATAACAACCACCAAAACAAATATCACCCGTTGAAGAATATTTTTAAAACAACTTGTTCACTGAAAACTTTTCCCAGTTATTTATTATAAAATACATGATGAAGTGGTTTGTCTGGATTTTGGAGGGGAATGGCCTGGAAACTAAATCATAACCAAAACTGTAATAAAAAAGATGAAAAATCATAGAAAATAGAAAAATGTACAAATAAACCATATTAAAACTTGCTTATTATGTTTTAGTATCCTCAGGAAGTTGTTTACTGCATATTTCTTCTTTCCTGATGCCAGATCTACATTTCAATTTTCCTTTCTGTCAAATCTATTTCACTCACAGTCTTTGTAGCTTAAACACTTTCTCAGTGGCAGCAGATGTATTTCTCCGTTGTCTCATCATCTGTTCCCTTTCAGGTATAGGTTTTACCTGCAACAATGTAAAGCCGAATGTGCTTGAAGATTCTTTCACAAGATCTATGGGAGCTTTAGACTTTCATTAAAGGTTTTTTTATTCTACTGAATAAAAGTACTATTTCAACAGTATGAGAATACAATTCACACATCTAAAAATCAGTAAAACATCCACTAACAATATTTTGCTCATTAAGAATGGATTTTCAATGGACTATTCAAAATAACTATTTGCCTTCTTTTTAATAGTATGAAGATGCTTAGATTTACAAGACTATGTCTTTTATTGAATTAACTAAAAAGTAATATTTCTATACACAAACAAGATACCGATTCTCAAGCTGAACAACAAATCAAAAGTTCTTGTTCAAGTTGAAGTAGTGCAGGAGATGTAAGCGATGAAATTTTACACTATATAGCATACACAGCAAATGAAGGCAAAATTTTCCTTGATTAAAAAGGGAATCTGCTAGTTCCTGTTGGAATATGCACACATACCTAGTATGTGTAGCAGTGGCAAATGCTACAGTTTGATATTTAATGATCATATGTTCAAAATGTTTTAATATGTTCTGTAAATGCCATTAATTATAATTCATTGGGTTTTTTTTATATATTGGGCGGGGCGGGGGGGGGGGGGGNAGACAATGTCTACCAGTCTACTCTATATATTTGTTCGGGTAAAGCTTTGATGGACAACAGAGATGAGCAGTGTGGTACAGGAGAGATACTGAAGTAGAAGCAAAGCTCCACCAAACTCTCCTCAAGTGGACAAGAAACTTTAACACTCTCATCAGCTCATCCACTGTCAGAACAAATCATCTACACGTGATGGGATATGATGGGAACAGAAGGAAAACAAAACAAACATGAGAACATGTTATTTCCCTAGGTTTTGCTGCTGGTTATTCCTTTGCAAACTTTTCTTCCATCAAGTCCTTCTATGTGGAAGAGTCTTCCCTGGAGTAAGTTTGCTGGAAGTGTTCCCCACTCCAGTGGAAAACATGGCCAGGAAAAGGAGTGTCCTGCCAGCCCACAGAAAGATTAAGAGTTCCCTAGATGAAGTATTCTTCTTAATATACTTCCAACAACTACATTTTTTCTAAAAGTGTTGCATTGTTTGAAAGGAAAATGCAAAATCTACTTACCTTCTGCCAAAGTCCATCACTCGTGGAGCTCTGCATCTCTGACCTGCCAAACGCTCACTTGTTCAACCTTGCAGTAATATCCCAAGACAAAATCTCCACAGAAAACAATGGCTTTCGAATATGGTGCTACACTCCTCCACAAATATCATTACAGCCAAGGTCTGTGAATCTCATCTCAGCAAACTCTCAACAGCAAACTTTGGGGCTGAAGTGTGGAAATGGTCTAACCATAAGCAAAATTGGTTTGGTCTACTCTCCACTGCTACTTGTTCCCTGAGGAAGAAGTTATCCATCTCACAGTTACTTTTGGTTTTGTTTTTCTAGCTGGTAAGTGGATGCAATGCCCAGTGTGAGCAAGATGTGATGCTTGGACTGACGGGCTATTTGCAGATGGACTGCAGGAGAAGCAGAAGAATTATCCCACACTGCCCCTTCATGCACAAGATGTGGTAAAATCACATCTGAAGCCGCAATGACAGTACAGAAAACACAAAGCCCATGATGAAGGGTACTTGATGTTTCCAGAAAGTTGAGGAGAAAACCCCAGCTCCCAATATCATACATGCTATCGCTGAGCGTACACACAGAAATGAGGCATCAGGCATAGAAGGGGATTACGTGAAATTCAGGCCCCTGTGGTGTAAGAAGCAGCTTGCACTGAATGCAGGTACCTAAAACAAATTGCTCTAGAGGACTCACATCCATCTCTCTCCAGATAAAATTTGATGGAGAAATTGCATTCCCCTCCAAGGATGGCAGATAGGGGGGAAATATGGATGGACTTTTATAATTTTTGCAAAGATCTGACAATTATTAATAGGTAGTCTTTAGATCGCACTTCACATTTACAAATTTCAGTGCGAAGTGTATTTAATTAATGATAAGTCCTTAAATACACTGGATTTGAATTAATGCAGCTTAGAATGACTGATGCAGGCAGACAGAAGAATCGTTAACCTTAATGAATCATGTTTGGGACAGTGGATGGTGTAAGTATTAGAAATGTACTTGGACAGTGTGTCACAGGCTGGTAACATAAAAATTTAGTCATCTGACACAAGCTGTTTTGTAGTCTTCCAGCTTTTGACTGTTTTCCTGGTAGATCAATAGCCACAAGTTAAGCTGAGGTTGCAGTGTGCAGACATAAGAAGATAAGCAGTGCTTGGTCGTGATGCCACAGGCACTGGTTTTCCTTGTACAGTACCACTACTGCCAGGGGAGTTACTTACTGATTCCTGGCGGTTTTAGCAGATGCAGAATCAAGCCTACAAGTAATCATCATATCACAGTCACTTCCAGGCTTCTGAAAAGGGGCATAGTGTATATTGGTAATTAATGAGTATAATTTTAATATCAGTAATGTCAGCATAGCAGAGCCTTAATGAAAGACATGAATGAAGACCATACCCTTTTCAAGTAGATCACTTTGATGATTTTGTGGTATGAAATTACTTGGGGTGAAACAGTTTCCTCCCCAGTCAAACCACGAGTGATTCTCTTCTGGGTAGAACAGCACTTCAAAAGGTTTGACCATCAGCATCCATTAGTTACAGGTACTTGCATCCTCACAGAAACCCTGCAACACACTGCCTCTGTGCCCTGCATTGCTTTTTGGAAATAGCAAACGTTATCTCAGTATAATATATTTACAATTGCATTTTGAATATCTCTAGAGTGACTAGCAGACAGATCAATTTTTTTGATAAAATTTGCTTTTTGATATTAAAAAAATCTATCTAAGCAGTCCGCATTTAAATTTTCCTTTAATATATTGCTGTGAAACTTTCTGTTTCTGCTTCAGTGTTTGTAAGTAACACCATTGTTCCATGTCCGGATAAACACCATTCATTTTCCATTAAATTTTCTCATCCTTAACTCCTGGAATTGAGGGAAATGGCAGGCACAGCTCCTTCCGAGGTTGCTAGCAGAGGCTGCAGCGGAGGACCAAGTCATATGAGCACAGATTACCCACCCTTGCACCCACGGGGTGCCTGAAGGGTTCCTCCCAGCCTTGCTGCTTAAGCTTGCTTATCTCTGCTGAGGCAAAAGCTGGGTTTGACTGACATCTGTTACTGACTCCAGAATTCTTGCAGAATTCTTCTCCCTGGAAGGCTGTAAAAAACTCTTTCCCAGTGGCACAGTTGCTATTTAACTCTGCAAAAAGCAATGGCCTACACCAGGATGGAAAGGTGCAGGTATAATCACACTAAATACTGAGGTCAGGCATTCCTGCGTATCAAACCTATATGCTATTATAATATCATAAAGTATCTTAATATTATTCTTATTTCTTAAAATGATCTGCTGTATTAAAACAATGTTTCTTCTTTCAGTCATGTAAGGTATCGAGACCTCGCTCCTTTATGGCCACACCAATTATCTTCCCCCTGCAGAAGTAAATGAGAAGAGGACACAGTTCTTGCTGTAGGTATAGGTAGCCTGGTAGCTATGGTAGCAAGCCTTTGCAGGAGTGAGCCCTGGTTTGGAAATAACAGTGCACAGGTTACACAGAGCAAAATAAACACAGATTTGTTTACTAGTAACCTGCCGCGATAAACAGAAATGAAAAGGATTAGGTGTTCCTTTGGGAAACGTGTCTCTTCTTCATATAAATTACACTGACAGTAACTTATTAATGCTGTGTCAGCTTTTGTTTACAGTTTTCACAGGAAAAAAAAGAGAATCGATACAGCAGAACACGAATGCAAATACACTGATTTGTCTGCTCGGTACATGTTTCGGTGGGTATTTAAATAAACAAATTAAGATACCCTCACCATTATGAGGCAAAGCAGAAGAACTGACAAAAAGCTGTCAAACCCTCACATTTTGCTGCTTGGGGAATGCATAATACATGTAGCATTTTCTTCACAGAATCAGAAAGTCACGTTACACAGCTCACCTTTACTCACATTTCCCCCACTGAGATTTGGGTTTAAGTATTTGGGGGGACACGACGACTTCTAGATCTGGGAGCAGCCACACTTCTTTTGCTCAGCTGTGAAAAACATTAAAAAATAATCTCAATCGGTCCCCTACGAGACATTTGTGTTTCAGAGCCCCGGGGAAAACGCACCTAACCCCCTTCCCCACACCGCCTGAGAGGCATGTACCAAGGTCATGCTGTCACACATACGCTCCTACCTAAGTGAGCGAGAAACGCAGAGGAAACTGCTTGGGTTTTATAAATAATGCAACAGCGAACTGTTTTGTTCCAGAGAATGAAATGCCGAGGAAAGGGCTAAAGAAATGATTTGTGTTTGAAATGGAAAAGAAAACTAATGCTTTATCAGACCTCTGTACTAGTATATATACAAAAATTCTGATCTTTGCTCAATTTTATGTGTAGCTGTGACAGCAGCTCCATCGGGAGCCTTAAGACAGTAGTGGGAAAAGTCAGTGTCCAAGAGTGTTGCACCATAAAAAAACTCCTTTCCTTCCTTTTTTTTTTTTTTTTCTTCCCTGTTTAGTCACTTGATTCTTCCCAAAGTCCTTCATCTTTCATTTTCCCCCTCAAGAGTTTATTGCTCTCTCCTCCTTACCCTGTCTCAATCTAGATGGCAGTACCAGGGATCTCAGTGGCAGGTACTTCACTCACTAAATTAGGATCTTCAAACAGAAAACGCAATCTGTAATTTTATAGCAGTCTGCCCTGCTCGGGACCTTAATCATTCATTGTTTGTACAGGTTAGGACTTGGTGCTTTATCATACATCAAACTCTAAAAATAAAAGTATCAGTAATAAAATCACCCTGGTCACCCAGGATGTGCTGCTGAGGTTCACTTTTGGAGGGACGGGGAGAAGCTGCTGGGACCAAAATCCATCACCCTGAGGTGTCCCTGGCATGTTTTCCCCGACGCTCCCGGCGTCACAGTGAGTCAGCTGCCGCTCATTGACTGCCAGAACGACGTCAGCTGCCTGGGGTTAGTCAGAGAGAGACCAAGGGAGAAGGCTGTGCCTCCCCACGTGCTATCATTAAATAGGCTGTGGCCCTGAATACAGAGGAGGTGGAAGTGTGGCCAGGCCCTCAGGAGGCTCTAGGAGTCCTGGGTGACCTACTTAGATGATGGCCCACAGCTTCACATAGCCTGCTCGTTCGTCATTGTCACCCTCCTGCCACCTCTCTCCCACCCGCGTCACCGGGTACCCCGGTGGCTGACCCCACGCCAGCTATCGGAGACACAACCCAAAAGTAGCATCCTGTGTCCGGGAACAGGCCAAGGTCCCAGGAGCTTCATGGCTTTGTGCTGTGCCAGCTGGCATGCCAGGGTGTGCCTCCATCCTGCCCGGGCAAAGCATCCGTGCCCACCGCTCTAACGACTGGCAGCCTCGCACCCCTGGTACCGAGGAGGTGCAGGCTGATGCTTCGGAGACCAGATTAGGGAGGTGCACCCCCAAATCTCTGGAAATCCGATGGGCCTTAGCTTTCTACAGAAATGGCATTTCCCTAGGAATACCCGTATTTTTCTGGCCAATAATACAGATCCCTTTTTTGAAACACTGTGAAACGCAGTAGAACAAGGTGTCTGTTTGCACACATATATTAATAATGTAAAACAGATGCTCAAACCCCATGATTTGATCTCACGTAAAAGTTCATAATGTTCCCTAGTTAGAAGCAGGCAAGCTTTTCTGCTTCGGCAATTAAATGCACGTTTGGCTGCATTCCTATACATTGATAGCATCTATTGTTCATTACAATAAACAGCTGGGTTAAAGAAATAAATAAAATTAAATAAGAAATTATTTTTCTACAGCTCACTCTTTCTCCTGTTACTTGTCACGTACAGCAAGGAGGCTTTCAAATGTTCTGTATATGTTGCTGGTGGTGTGTTATGTTTATGCTTTTAAGAGCCTTGGTTAGTGCTTTGTTATTTTAAGCATATACAGCCATAAAATAGAAATATAGTGATAATGAATATTTACCATTTCTGTAGCTGGTTTCATTTACAAAAGTCCAACTGCTTAATTTTTATTTTACTCATATTTGAGTGGACGCTCTGGCGCAGATTAAAAAATGTGACCTGACCATACCTCAAGCATCTGTGTCCAGTTCTTCTAGGTCTGGACTAACATTTATTACATACAGGAAATATAACATGGATTGTCAACAAAAGCTTTCTTGCCTTAAATTGGCAATGAATCGATAGCATACGGATTAAAGAAAACTTAAAGGGATGGTAAGAGAGCACACACTGAAAAGTGAAAAAATGTTAATTTAGCTACAACCACAGAAAAATCCAAATATTTCAGACGAGAACTTGAGAAGTCAGATCCCTTCAATGGTAACACAACATCATCAATGACAACTGCATCCTGAGTAGACTCATTAAGGAGAATGCCCATAGAAGAACACTTGTACCTTCATTTAGACGCAGAACAATCTGGTCATCAGGCAATAATCAGCCTGACAGTAATCACTCCAGCTACCTGAGGGGACTTTTCATAGCACTGTATGAAAGAAGCAGCCTTTTGATCCTCAGCATTTAGCCTTGCCGTTGTCAGGGTGACTGGAAAAGAACTGCGCATAGAGTGGGATAAAACAGAAAAAAAATGATAAAACTTTTTTTCATGGAAAAAAAAGAAATCAATTTTACAGAAACAAAATATTGTTTTTAAGTCATACCAATCATGCCCAAAATTACTGCAACTACTTGAAATAAAATGAAGTGTTTGGTTTTATCTGGCCATGAAAGAATACAAAATTTAGGGCAAAGGTGAAGTCTGATGTGACAAAATGTTTACAAAATGGTTTTCTTTATTCCAGTCAGCTTTAAATGAGGGAGAAAAGGAAATGCCTCAAATGAAGTAAAAGGGGAAAAATAACAGATAATGACATTTTTAAGGGATTTATCAGCTGGGCCACTCTTCATATCTCATAGCTTCTAGTCTGCAGGGATTTTGCTCTGAGTAGCGTAGGCAGGTCCTGCGGAGCAAGTTTCACAGGTATCTAGCTGCAGATCAGGTGCTACCATGGTGCTGCCCCACTGCTGGGCGTCCTACCCGATTGCTGTCCTAGTGCAAGATGACTCACATGAAAAGCTCTAATGACCCTACACTTTCCTAGAATGGCATTTCCTTGACTTCAGGTACTAAATTAGAGCAAAGACATTGTGCTTAAGGCCCAGCGCTGTAGCACATGGATTTGAATGAGTCATGTATGTGAGTAGGACTTTGTTTTATCCCTGAGCAGTGGTGAAGGGGAAAATGCAAGGCCCTTTTGGCCTTGCATTTTCCCATTCATATTTTAAAAACCTAAGACATGATATATCACCTAGAATTAGGTGATAAATAAAAGGGTAGAACTAATCTGTATTCTAAACTAAAATGCATTACATTACATTAACAAAAAAAGCTTTCAAAGGGAAATGCCAAACCTTAGCTGTGCCGACATTGAAATCACCAAAGAAATTTAAAATTATTCCATGTCCCTACCTTGTGGCGATGAACCAGCTTGCTGATTATCTCTATCACATCTCCTGTGCTTTTCAAAGAACTATGGTCTTATTCCCTACCCAGGATGGACCAGTCTGTGGAGCTGCTGCTTTTAAAATACAGCTTTTAATTTCTGAATGAAAAACAGTATGTGGGAAACCAGCAAAGCCAGCCATGCAGGGTGGAGAGTGGTCCCCTCTTCCCTGGTCCATCTCATGGCCAAGGCTGATGAATGAAGTCCTCAGGGGCTCATTTCTCTCCTTGCCTCTGCTGAAGAAGGTGGCAAGCCAAAGTCTTCTGCAATGGCCATGAACTGTGGAGTCCCTGCTGCTGGGGTGCTGAGCTGGACCCCCAACATTCAGCTTGAGCAACTTCTATCTTGCTCTGCCACACTTGATAGGAATGAGAATGGTCCCTCTCTGACCCAAAGGACCTCAGCAAAAGTAGCGTTTGTCAAGTAGCAAGAATTGTAGCCACAGGTGGCACATAAAGTCCCAGGAAGCAAAGAATAACTCATTTTTCAGAACTGAGTTTGTACAGCATTTGGTAAATAGCCCATTAAACAATAAAAGGACAACAAAAATCGAGTGTTTGCTCATAAACTGGGTACCATCCGCTTTGTGTTCCAGCCAGAGCTTTGTGGGAATAAAACTATGTGGTCATGCAACAAAAGGTTTAGTCATCTGCACTGAGGGGATGACAACCCCTCACTGTCTACCACTGTAGTTCTTTACTTGGTGAGTATCACAGCTCGTTAGCATTGCCTGCCACATACAATTGCCTTATATATTGCTATTTTCTGACTCGGCACCGGACATGCAAACCATGCAGCTCACTTAAGGCATAAATATTGCAAGAAGATATTTTTCACCGAAGTGAAAGAGAAACAGAAAGAAGCACAGAGAAACGGTGCAAATTCATAGGGTACCTACACGTGATAATGGTCTTGCCAGGCAGCTGTTGATATTGTCCACAGATAACGTGTGCTTGCTGGGGGCTGAAGCCGTGTCCAGTTCTTGGGGAACTGAAATGATGTAACGATGGATAAGGAGGGTGGGGAAAGAGAGTCAAGTTTGGTCAAAACAAACTCAGGTTAAAGCACATGATCTGTTTTCATTTTTTGGCTAAAATACCTCACTGAAAATATGTTATGTGATGACAGAAAGAGGGAAATTGCCATCTGCCAGTATCCAATACAGCCAACAATATTTTCCTATCCAAGCACCAAAACTGCTTTTGTACCATATATACTTGAGCAGCTGGCAATCGTAGCAGAGCAACAAGCTGCTTCAGTGCTTTGACACATGGTTAAATGAAAATAAAGGGAAAAGAAACAGTGAGATGATACTGGCAAGTGGTTAGAAACTGGCAAGTCATTGAGCACCGGTCTGAATCTAGACCCCAGATCCTCCACAGCTCATAGAATCATAGAATCATAGAATCATAGAATCATAGAATCATAGAATCATAGAATGGTTTGGGTTTGAAAGGACCTCAAAGATCATCTAGTTCCAACCCCCCTGCCATGGGCAGGGACACTCTCC
>VXBL01006844.1:140055-161526 GCA_013400195.1 Aramus guarauna
GTGCAGGACCTTGCACTTGGCCTTGTTGAACCTCATGAGGCTTGCACATGCCCACCTCTCAAGCCTGTCAAGGTCCCTCTGGATGGCATCCCTTCCATCCAGCATGTCGACCACACCACACAGCTTGGTGTCATCAGCAAACTTGCTGAGTGTGCACTCCATCCCACTGTCCATATCTCCAATGAAGATGTTGAACAGTGCCGGTCCCAGTACTGACCCCTGAGGAACACCACTTGTCACCGTTCTCCACTCGGACATTGAGCCGTTGACCACTACTCTTTGAGTGTGACCACTCTGTGGTTTGGTTTGCTCCTTGCAGGAATGCAAAATTCAGCTTCCTTCCCATGCTCAAGGTATCCAGCTAACAGACATTGGAATCATCTGCAACTCAACCGATTTAACATGTCTCTGTGTATATGTGGGTTTATGCTCCCAAGTGAGTGGTACCAGGAACTGCAACAATTTGCTGTTTACCCTTGAAGAAGACCTCCTCAGCTGCAGGGCAGAATTGCAGTTTGCCCCTCATAGGCAACTGCTGACATTACTTACTGCTAATGATCTGAGGGGCCACAGATGCCCCTGAAGTGCCATCTGTGTCTCTCTGTCACTGATGGTTGTGCAAGACATGCAGGATGAAGGCAGGTGGAGACTCTGGAGAAGCAGCCCTTGCTAAGCCCATGGGTGAGAAAAAGCCGTGTAGCTCCTACTGGCATACATGATGGACCAGTAGATGTCACCTAGTATGCCAGTCACATTTCAAAAGTTTTTCTAATTTGGGGGCAATCTTTAGAAGACAAGCCTGCCTGGCTTGCTCTTTGTGACAAATGTTTTAAGCAGTGTGTCTTGTTTTGTTTTGCTATTTTTTCACAAGTGTCCTATTGACATTTTTTCCAATGCTGGTGTTTTTGATAACAAATCTCTGAATTTTCTTATTTGCTTCTGCTGCTGACATCTCATCTCAGTAGATAGGAATGTGGGCGCATGTGTGTGTCTGTCTACTGATACAATCAAAGTGACTTCAAGCACAGGGTGAACTTCCAAAGCTGTTTCTGTCTCCACTTTTTAGCTCTCTTATAATTTTTATTTTCCTTTTATCCTTCTGTCAGTTCCCCAGTGACTCAATGTGAACTTGTTTGAAATAATCTAAGCAAGTTTGGCCTGGGAAAAAGACAAACTACAAAAAGCATAATCTGAAAAATAAAACCCACCACTTTTTTTTTTTTTTTTCTTACACACGGGAGAGGAAAATAGGGCGAGTTTTCATATTCTTCAAAGGAAGATACCACTTGTTGCTTCTTTTATGCTTTTGCAGGTGTCATAAATGTCTGAGGACTGCCTATCACTGATCAAGGAGAAGGACAGAGTGTGTTTTGGTTTCCCATATCTTTTCATTTGCTATATCCTATTTTCAGCATCCTGCTGCAACGTGGCTTTTTCTGCTGGATGATGAAAGACACTCTTATGCATAGTTCCACTTTTCAGCCTAAATCAGTTCCTAGACATGAATAGAAACTGCAGCTATACTGGGATTTCAAACACTATTGTGGAGAAATCTCCTATGGACACACAAACTGAAGAGAAAGTCCCTGGGTCTAGAAAAAAAAAGGGTTGCAGCTTACTTGGAGAGATGGAAGGAATAATAGAAGCTTTCGAACTTCTCCATTATCTGTCATTTGTAAGGCTCATCTGGATCTGTGTTTCAAACCCTGTTGGTATATCTCCTCCTATTTCATGCCTGCAAAGACTCCCTGCAAAGGCTGAAGCTATTGAAGAAAGGGTAGTTTCCTGATAGAGCATACTGTGGAGGGGATTCAATTACTTAAACATGGGCTCCAATTGCCTTTTGAGACATTACAGAGCCTCTTGGATAGGAACAGCACTATATATCTAGCAGGGACAGGACTAGAAGGACATGACTCAAACCTCACAGGAGACCCCCACACTTCAGGGGGAACAGCTGAGGATGAGGTAGTTTGCAGTATCTAAAACAATTCAGGATATCTGTGCGTGGAGAATGGGGCGAGCCTTGTAGGCTGCACTATACACAGCTGCTTCGAATTTTCTACTTTCGCTATCTCTAGAATTCATTTCTGTCTGCAGTAGGCAATGCCTTCTGTGTTACCCTGAAGTGTGTTTGTCTCCAGTAATTTTATTTCAGAAGCCTTTCATTTTGTGCTAGGATTAATCCCACTTTGACTTACTGATGTCTGAAAAATAAACACTGAACTCTAGGTTACTTGCCCTGATGCCTATAGTGCCTATAGCCTACCTACACCCATGAACAAAGGCAGGCGTTGTCAGCTGCATCACATCAGAAGGAAGAATCCTTATCTGAAAATACCTGCCATTATTTACTAACTGCAGGAGAAACCCAGAGAATTTGCTTAGACTAGACCTTCACTTCAAGAAGTTTAAAATTAAATTGGAAGTATCCCCCCACTTTGATTCAGACAAAGATTACAAATAAAACCTTCTGTGCTCCACTTTTATATTGAGTCCTAGTGTTTCTACAAGTGGCAACAGAAGTCTCACTCTTCAAAGGCAATGCGAGCCCTCCACTTATACTTTGGGAAAGTCCACAGTTCTTTAATCCATTGCCTTGCTAACTTCATTATAAGCACTAATAGCAAATTTAGATATGTCAGTATAAAACCTTCCAGCCCATTAGTTAAGGGAGGTGCATTCACATCTCTACAAACACAAATAACACAATGCTGTCTCTGCAGGTGTTGATTAGACTTTGAATGAGGAAGAGAAAATTGGGTCTTAGATTCCTGGAATGATATGAAAACCTTAATTTAAAAAACTCATCTATGAAGCAAACACCTACTTTCTATTTCTTGAGATGGAAATTACTTTTAGTGATCAACATTTATGCTTGTTTATTTAAAGTGGTCATTCTGGCATGCTTCTTGTGATTTTAAGGTTTTCCAGACTATTAGAAGGTGATATAAAATACATGAAGTGTTGAGCAGCTTTTAAGTCGTCGTGTTTTTCTTTATTTACCAGCACAGAGTGAAATTGTCAGGAACTCCTGAACAGCACAGGAACCCATGGGCTGTTTTGAACAGAGAAACAGGACTCAGATTCACAGTTAAGCTGATTTAATAAGTTTTGCTGCTGTTTGTCGCAGGCCAGGGAGACATGTCCAGCCAGGCACGGTGACTCGGATGACACGCAGGTACCACCTGAACACATACCTGAAGTTTCAGCCTCCCTGAATCGTGAGAAGCTGTGCAAATCAGCTGGATCAGATGTGCCTCACCCCTTTTTGGGTTTAGTAGACAGAAACTCAATAAATAAACTCCCCTCTCTCTTTAATAAGAAACCTAATCGTTCCTTGAGATGAATATTGTGCCAAGTTTTGCCCTACTCCTTCTTTGCTTCCTGGATGAGTACATCCTGATATTGCCCTCAACATGTCAAAAATTTGGCAGATACAGTCATGCATTTCTGATGAAAGCCTTCTTAAAAATACACCATAAAAATAAATGCTGGTGATCAGTAACTTACTCTGGCAAGCAATTTCCACTCAAAGAGCAACTATCTGCTCAACTACAACCTTTCACAATAAACTCCCTGGCCATAGAAGCTGATTCACAGTTTCCTCTGCAGCAGGAAGTCTGCAATGTTTGTCAAAGCAAATAAATGGGAGGAGATGCAAAGCAGCTAACAGCTTATACGTGAAAACTTATTTCCAAATTTCCAGCAACAGATTCTTTACAAAAAGGTCTTCTCAGAAAAATGGGGCTGTCATTTACTTAATGTAATTATCTCAGAGCATGTCTTGATTTGCTATATTGATAAATGCTGTATTGGCAAGTACACTTGAAAAACTAGCACACAGAAACATGATATCTTACAGGAAGCTATTACTAATAATGAAAACCTTTCAGAAAAAAAAAAAAAAAAGAATAGCTGTAACATATGCAACCCCTTTGTCATGTGGAATAAATGAACTCAGGAATCCCATATATAAAAAAACTGGATAGGTTTGTCTGAAAATAATGTGTTGAATTGTAAAAATAATTTTTGGTGATACCAATTATTTTTGATAGTAATAACAAGCAGATAAACAGCTGAATCAAAATTTTTCTCCTTCCCATACATTTTTCCCCAACACATATAATATAGTAAGTATAATAAGTGTTTAGACTATAGTAAGTATTTAGACACAAAATATGACAGTGTGTCAATAAGGCTTGACTTATTGGGTAGTACATCCACTACGCTACCAGTAAACAGAAACATGGACCTGAAGCCACCTGGTAGCAGGCACTTGCTTTTGTGCCAGCCACACAGAAAAAACTCTTCCCTAGCTGATGTTGTGTACCGCATCACTTTCTCTTCGCCCCATTATGTTCCACGTGTCAACTTTTGGCAAGTCCTTCCTAAATCCCACCCTTGTCACAGGCAGACCAGATTATTCCTCCTCCCCATACACTTCCGAGAAACACAGCTCCTCCAAGCTCAGAGGCAGCACTGCTGAAAAATTGGCAGTGCGAGAAGAGTAAAACCTGAAGTACAGTGTAGGGAGCTAACTGGTATCAGGTGTAGGACTGGAATGACAAAGGAGACAGTAAATTAACTTCTTATGTATTCACTGGTGTTAACCTTGACCAGCAGCTAGATATCCACCCAGCTGCTTTCTCACTCCCTCTCCTCAACAGGGTCAGGGAGAGAAAATAGGATGAAAAAACTGGTGGGTTGAGATAAAAACAAGGAGTTTGCTTACCAGCTACCTTCATGGGCAAAGCAGACTCGACTTGGGGATAACTCTCTTAAATTTATTGCCAAATAAAATAGATGGTGAGAAACAAAGGGAAAAATGTATAAAAAAAAAAATTTAAACCAATTGTTTCTCCCTATCCCCACCTCCCCTTTTTTCCCAGGCTCAACGTCACTCCTTCACACCCAGCTCCTCTATGTTGCATCCCAAGCAGCGCAAGTTGCACTGTCGGTGATGTGCCCACCCGTGGCTGATGGGCTCAGCCGTGTCCTGTGGTGGGTCCATTGCAGAGATGACAATCCCTTGCCACCCCGCTGGCAACACCTTGCCACCTACACCAAATACACACTGCAATTGGTTTTACTTAGCGTTTTCAACAGCTGAAGCTCAGTTTATCACAGTGGAAAGAGGTAGGACACTGCACTGCTCTAACACAGAAGCACTCTCTAGGACACACTGTATGGAGAATATCAGCTTATTCTTCTTTCTTCATTGTCATTAATAGCCATAATGCAAAACAGCCATTCAGCACCCTTATACCACTATTTATACAACTTAGTTTAAAAAGAGTTTAGGATCTTGTCAATTGCTTTTTATTAACCTTACTATAACCTAATGAGACCTGTCATTACCATTACTGTTCCCTGGCACAAACCCCAAAATGCCATTTGCAAAGGTAGCTATGTCTCAATCAAAGCAGGATACAGCCAGAAAACAACAGAAAACAACACTACAAAGTGCTGAATTTGAGTTTATTATGCGTAACATATGTAGAATCCCCTTGAGTCCTGCATGATGGAGTCCTCCTAACTCCCTTCTGATTTAGTGCCTTGGCCTCCTAGAGCAAAACCAATTATCTATTACCTCTTAAATGAAGCAGATGAGAATTTCTTGGCTTTAGGGATCTCGAAAAATATACTCTAGTTTTCCCAGGGGAATATCTGCAATGGTTTATTTTTCCTTAAATGAGCACTCATGTACTGATTTATATTTACAGCATCTGGCTATGTAAATTTTTAACATAAACCTGTATTGAGTAGGAAACCAACACCTATGATTATAAATAGGTTTGCAAGGATGCAAAGATTTCCCTCTATGGATTTCAAGCATGTCTCATTTGCAGTCCCTACAGCTTATCCCTAGGGACCTCCCCTCTCCATAGCCCTGAAGGAGGTCAGAGGCTTGGTTGGATTAGCATTGAGACACAAGGCAAATGTAGTCAGGACTATGCCTGAGTGATTTTGATTTACAAAACTATGCTGGAGATATCCATCTGCCTCCGGAGGAGTGAACAGCAACTGTTCAACAGCAGCTTGTCACGGTTTTTAACGTTCCCCTTTCTGCATAGGGAGTAAATACATTACATTGGATATTGCAAGGTGAGTGCTTATAGTGGGGAAATAAATTTTGTTTCTTTATAACATGTACGTGTCTCTGCCCTTGGGTGAGCTCTTGGGACAACATTACTTAATCCTAGTGAAATACATTGTTGAATTTTTTTCCCCCTTCAGTTACATCCTTCTCTCCAGCTCATGTCCACAAGCACACTTATTTTCCTTCTTGTGTGTAGACTTTACAAGCCACACTCAATGTCCTTTGAGTTTCCTTTGCCCTACTGGAATAGCTGTGTTTTCTGGTTCCTCTGGACACTTGCAAATTCCATCATTTGACCAGGGGTAGGCTGTGTCCACCCTTATCTGGGCTTCCAATAATAGGAAAAGTATTTCAGAAAGAAAGTCATCATTCCCACTGGAAGATGCAATCCAACATCTGTTTAAAGAAAGAGAGGCTCCAGATGTTTGGCACAGGGCACTATGGCTTTGAGTTGCAATCAAACAGTGCAACATGGGAGAGAGGATCTCGTTTCCAGAGACAACTGCTCCTGAATCAGGCTAAATCCATCCTGTCTAGGCAGTGCAGAGGAAGCATCACCTCCAGGCCTGACTGCAGATACTCACCCTCTGGCCTTCAGGCAATGGGCCTTGCCGAAGTAGAAGTCTATCTTCTGCCTGCAGGATTTGTACACTGTCTACCATCTGTGCTGCGCTGCCGATTCTCTTCTTGCACATGCTCTCCAGTGAAGATGGCTATAACACAAAACACAGTTGCCCTTCTACTGAAATTTTACTAATTTGATGTCCTTCCCTGTTTTATTGCTGGTGATAATAATGAGCCATTTGTTGTGGCACTGACATTAAAGTTATCTTTTCCTGAAAGAAGGAACTGCTTATTTGAGGCTTTTGATTGTTCTGGCCAGGCAAAACCACCAAACTTGTAATAAAGCTTTTATGTAGATTATTACCAACAACATGAGCATATTAATTATTCCTCTGTGAATTCCTAAAATGTTAATCCACTACATACTGCTAATTAAAGAGGGCACAGCTATGAAACTAGGCAGTGAATACAGTCCCATATCCAACAGAGTTTTCTTTTACCTGACAAATAAATCAGCTTTCATTACATTTTTGATCATGATCTGAAAGGACTACCTGCCTTGACTCACCAACACATAGTGGCTTGCCACGCATAGCTTGGCATCCTCAGGATTATTTCTGTTTTGCCCCAGTGAATATGGACTCCTGGAGATCACTGTATACTCTAATTCCACCCTTTCCAGTAACGGTTTGATCTGGAATCAGGAGGCCAGGGAAAGCCCTCCAGTTACCTTGTTTGGGCCCAGCACTAGGCCATTTGCAATTGTAGGCAGGCTGATCTTGGATTTGACTTTCGTGTTATGTTGCATCCCAGTACAGTCATCTCCACCTCAAAATTCAGTTGTAGCTTTAGAGTGGGTTAGTGCTTAAGACTCCAATTTCATTTACAAATGCTGTGAAAAGAACCACTACTGCAAGTAGTACACTGAAGAACCAGGCTGCAAGTGAGCTGGCATTGTCGAACCTCTCTTGTACTTTCCCGTTAGAGGATGTGCCTCAGTGTCTGGTGGGACCAGGAAGATCTGCTGGTAGCCTACAGGTGATTCAGAAGAGAGAAATTTCCCCATCCTGTAACTTGTGTGGGGTGTTTCCAGATCCGCGCTGGTCAGATGGCTTGGGAGGCCCAAGCTCAGGTCTAAAACTCAGATTCAAGGTTCAGGGACTCATACCAGATAGCTGTAGAGAACCCACATCTGCTTCTCATCTGATTCCCTCATTTGACTAATTATTATGGCAGATTAGGGTTAATGCATCCCCTTAAGATTTGCTGGTTTACCACTCTCTGTATCCAGCTAATTTACCCAACTAGTAAAATTTGTGAAGAAAAACCCAAACTGCTGTGACTCCTTTCTGTAACATATAGTGCAGGGGATGGAAAGCCCAATTGGCAGCTCCATGAGGGGGCAGCTTGGACTGCATAACTTTGGACGCAGAATCTCAAAGCCTGATTAATCAGACTGCAGAGGCAGGTGTGTGTTAGAATCTCTGCAGAACATGCTTTGTCTCAATGTGCGAAAGATAGACTGACTACATCAAGAAATACTGTTAAGGGGAGATATGAAAGAAGAGAAAGCGCTATGAGAGAGGACCTGACTGGTTCTGTAGACTAGAACCGCTGAAGTCTGCACATCAGAACTGAATGGGCGCTTTGGATTCCTGATCTTGGTCAGATACAATTTTTCTTACTTTCCCTTTCTTTACTCAAATAATATGAAGTTGTATTTTGACTTGCTGCTAAAGAGCTCTAGGATTCTCCAATGAGGAGTGCTGTAAAAAGTCCAAGGCACTGTTGGACTGGGAATTCT
Source organism: Aramus guarauna (assembly GCA_013400195.1). Taxonomy (NCBI): domain Eukaryota; kingdom Metazoa; phylum Chordata; class Aves; order Gruiformes; family Aramidae; genus Aramus; species Aramus guarauna. Next base: position 148,527 of record VXBL01006844.1, read on the forward strand.
GTAAATCACGGGGAATTAACCCAAGAAGATAAAGCTATTAAAGACTCCATTTAGAGGAAATGCTGAGAGATAAGTATTAGTGGGCTTCTTTTAGAAGATAGGAGGGTGAAGAAATGAAGTAAGTACCACTAATACATCTTTTGTCTCTTAAATAAGAATATTAATGTGTCTAGAAAAAGCAGAATCCCTTTTTCTTAGAAATAAAAAGGCAACAATTGCTAGAAAAAAATTCCACATGCATGTTACTCTCATAATTCCTGGTAGGACTTGAAAGGATGGTTTGAGAATTCCATATTTAGTAAAAAGACAATGATCTTTGCAAATTACATGCCAATTTTACATATTTGGTGGAAAGATCCTCAGATTTAATATCATGAGCATATTGGGTTTTTTGGAGTATAGCTTTGCTTTGCCATAGCTTGAGGAATATTGTTTCCATTGGTCGAACACAGCTGTTTTGATGAGAGCAATGTAAAAACCAGACATGTACACATAGCTCCCATAAAATTTCAGTAGGTTGGCATACACAGCTCTACTGAAAGAACAGAGGAGGACATGCAAGCAGAATTATATCTAAGCTAATCTATCAAATAACAATAATTTTTAAAAATCACCACAACAATATTGTAGATCCCAACTCCATTATAAGCTCCTTCCCAGCAAATAAACCGTGTAGAACAAATCAAGCAAGCAGAACCCCCCCCAGCTTCATTACTGCCGCACCTGCTAAAGCAACTGCAGTCCTATTTTAAAAAGCATGTCTACTACAGTACTTGCTCAGTTTAAATCAGTGTTCATTTCCAGGTCTTCTTTTGGCTGCACTCAGTATTGTACTGACACCATAGAGTTATACCATTCCTACATAAGCCTTACAGTTTGAAATGATGTAGAGAATCCTTATTAACACCTTACGGGCAAGATAACCACAGTTCTTTGTTTAAGCCATTTATCTGGGTACCACGTTCCACTTCTTATGATGGGATTTAGCCCCAAGCTGGGTGAGTCCCTCTGTTTATCAATTCCACGATACATTTAAAAAGAAAAAAAAAAAAAGAAAAAGAAAAAGTAATATATCTATTCTCACATATTTAATTGATTTTAAGATCATAGCCAAAGGATATATTTTCAGTCAAAGCTGTGTGTGATCCTGCTGAAAGTCATAAACCTCCCTAGCTTTAATGGTTCTGCCAGAGTACCCTTATTTAGCTGCTATGAAAGCATAACATAAAGGCACTTATTGGGAAGCAAAGTTTATATCTGGCTCTGTTGAGCTGAAGCAAGCTCTTGGCTCAGCACGGCTAAACTGCTCTCTCTGCATGTCGGCCCTTCTCTGCCTGCTGACATTGCTGTGCTCCTTGGTGCTGCTGCAGTTTTGCTCCTCCTCCTCCTCCTCGTCCTTGCCCTACAGCACACCAAAGACAGGAACATAGAGACTGTAACAGAGGAGGCATACAACTGTAAATGCCTCTAATCTGTGTTGTAAAAGACACAGAGCAACCAAAATCCAGTTTAAACACACAGAATGTGTAATTTAAGACACAGAATGTGGGTCCTGGAGCACTTTGGGGCCCCCTTTCTTCTCTGACAATGAAGTCTCCACAGGCAACCAGCTCCCACCAGCGTCACACGGAGTTTAGCTTGTGAACTGCCTGCTCAGGACAACAGAGAAGCTGAATTAATGGTGGTCACAGGTTGACACACTAATAACTAGCATTTGGTATAGTCTTACAGTACATTTAGTCCCCCAGATTTCCCTCTGGAGGTGCCATAATACAAGGCTGCTGACCCCAAACTTGCTGGCTGCATCCTGGCTTGGCCATAACCTCTGAGCAAGCAGAGTGTGTAGAAGGAACCAACTGTACCTCTAGAACGCACAGGCTGGTCCTGGTCCTTGTTTGTTCATACCTGATGCAATTTGCTTTTCTGCTGGCTCCCCGTGCTCCAGCTTGGAGGGAAAGCAGCTAGCAGAGTTTGCTGCCTTGCCCTCTGAGATCTGAATGCAAGATCTAAAGGCAAGCCATTTCCACAAGTCAGGGTAAGAGTGTTTCTTCCTGCAACCCTCAGTCCCCGAATGGGGATGTATTGCTTGAAAAGTAGTTCAGCCCTTGGAGCACATCTGTTCAGGAACTACAGATGGAGGGAGAATAGCCTCAGCATTTGCAGAATGTATTTTTTTTGACTACTAAATGAGAATAAATTAGAGTTCAGTTCTGGAAAGGGTAGGGGAATCTGATGACAAAGAGACAAAACTGACACAAAGAGAGAGAAGGATACAGCTAATGTATTCATAATGCAAGCCTTAACTCTCTCTCCTGGGACAAACTGAGCAGGAAGCTACCCAAGGCAAAAGAAAGACGCCAATTTGCACAGTAAGAATGGGAAGACCTAAGCATACAGTGGTGATTCATCCACTTTCAGGGCTCTGGGTGAAGCTGTGGTGTGCTAGTGGTGGCCAGTTTCAAGTTTCTCATGGAAGGAAAGACAGAAAGAGGGGAAAAATGAGAGACATATCCAGGGAGAATTGTTTTTGTTTTGTTTTGTTTTGTTTTTCTTCCCCCTCTACAGTTCTCAGCTTGCAAATGAGCTTCCTTCAGCGACATGTGCCCGTTCCAGGCCTTGCTTTTGCTCCAGGCTGGGAAAAACTTGGCAGCAGATCAAGCAATCAAGCACATTTTCATTAATTCAGGGCTGAGATGCTTTGCCATCACTTTTAACTTTGTCCCCTGACACAGAAGAGTTCCCCACATGCCCCGGTGGCACAAAGACCTGCTGCTTGGCACCAGGAAGGATTCATACAATTAGAGGTTGTGTTCAATAAACAGGATGGAGTGGAAGTGGCCTAAGTATATTAGTAACACTGCCAATATAGGACTGAAGGAGAACAGCAGTTTTATCAACTTTGAAGCAAACAGCAAAAGCTGTCATTAACAGAAAGGACATCACACTTTCTGCATAGTGAGCAATGTGACAAGTCAAACAGTTTAGCATTTTGAGAATGGTGCTCAGGAGAAGACAATGTGTCTGGCATCGAGCAGTGACCTTGTCACTGCCTGAGGGCTTCCTACTGTGGAGTTGGCATCGCTGCTCCCCGCTTTTGCAAGGCAAGGCCACAAGAAAGGTTTGGATAATATGGTCGAGGACCAGGGTAACACACTGTTGGTGAGACACATCCAAGATGAGCTTGACAGCCAAGCACAACTCATTGTGTAGCTGAGAGTATGTTGCTGTGGTACTCAATAAGCACATGAGCAAGAGCTCACCTCGATGCAGTGCTGCCAAATTAAAGTGTCACCAAACCCATGCTAAAAGCCTTTGCATGTCGTAAGAAGGCCTTTTACCTGCAAGATAATATTTAGACCCACACTAGATCAGTTCCCTGCAAATTTCAATCCCAGCTTGGGCTGCAAGCATGGAAATTGCTGTGTATGGGTTGTGGTTTAACCCAGCCAGCAGCTAAAACAACCACACAGCTACTCGCTCACTACCCCCCAACCAGTGGGGTGGGGGAGAGAATCGGAAAAAAAGGTAAAACTCATGGATTGAGATAAAGACACTTTAATAGGACAGAAAAAGGATAATAATAATAATAATAATAATAAAAGAATATACAAAAGAAGTGATGCACAGCACAATTGCTCACCATCTGCTGATCGATGCCCAGCTAGTTTCCGAGCTGTGGTTGCACCCCCAGCCAGCTTCCCTCAAGTTCTATACTGAGCATGACGTCGTATGGTATGGAATATCCCTTTGGTCAGTTGGGGTCAGCTGTCCCAGCTGTGTTCCCTCCCAGCTTCTTGTGCACTCCCAACCTATTCACTGGCAGGGCAGTGTGAGAAGCTGAAAAGTCCTTGACTTGGTGTAAACCTTGCCTAGCAACAACCAAAACATCATTGTGTTATCTACATCATTCTCATCAGAAATCCAAAACACATCGCTATAACAGTTACTGTGAAGAAAATTAACTCTATCCCAGCCAAAAACATGACAGTAATCATAGACATTCTCCACAAATCTATACCTTGTAGCATCTTTTGCACTTGTATAAAATGGACCCTTCCTGATCTGGCAGCATTTTACCCATCATTTGCATGATAGCTGAGGACTACAGCAGAGATCAAGTCAAAGAAGAATCACTTTTTTTCTCACATGTGATTCAATTTCCCTCAGGTCTTTCTCATTCTCATCAAATAGCCTTTAGAATTCTAATTTCTGTTCCACTTTAAGGAATCAAAATAAATACTTCATGGCTCATGATACTCTGTGGCTCATTTTCCAGCTATTTTCTGTAATGAAATTAGAGTTTTGTTTTGGGGTTTTTTGTTTTGTTGGTTTGGCTTTTTTTTCTTATTGTTGAAAGCTGACACCTCTAAATAATAGACCTCCTAGCTGTAGCCCATCCCTCCTGCTTGCCTGCACGGTTACTCTGAACGGTGCCAGGACCTTCTTTTCAGCATGGAGGACACTGAAACACTCTGACTTGTCACCATTCAGGTTTATTGATGACGCAGAGTATCAGAAAATACATTATGGGGATCAATGAATGCGTCTATGTCACGTAGCCCGTTTCTCCTCTCCGAGCCAATCCCATATAGACTATGTTATTTCTGGGAAGTATATTGCCAGTGAGGGCTAGTGTGCAATGCATCTGACGTCCTGGTAGTGCATACTCTCATTAGGCAAATCCCAAGGATAACTCAGAAGCTAATGAGAATGGTTACAGATGCATTAACAAGGTCACTGATAAGAATATAGTCACAAATCACCTAATTAGGAGTGGAAAAAAAAAAAAAATCCAGGCAAGCTCTTCTATATTTCTGTCTTACAAGTGACCCTCTGCAGCCAGATGCCAGCAACAACTTCTCTACCTGTATGGATGGCTGCCAAAATACCTCTCTCAGCCATGGGCCCTGGGAAGAGAGGAAGGAGCAGGAACTCCTGAATCCTGGTATTTTGATCCAGTACAGACAATTAATTTGTGATTCCGGGCATATCTCTTTAGGCCTGCTTCTCCTCTACCCTGAGGAGTTGCTCACATCTATCTATTCCCCTTCTGAGTCAGTCTCATTCTGCACTCGTTTTGTGTTAAAGGACATTAATGGGTGGTGCAGCACTCGCTACATAGAATGCAAAACCCACAGAAACAAAGAGAAACATTAATAGGGTTTTCATCAAATCAAACCTCAATATATGAGAATTAGGGTCAGTGAAACTCACTTATCACACCATTAGGAAATTCTGATTTCTCCAGGTTCTGTTTGCTTGGTTAGAACCAGGACAAAAAGTTTACACATGCTGGTATTCCCTGTGGGACCAAATAAAAATTACACTTCATTCTGATGATATAAATGGGATGGAACCCAAAAGTTACATGATTTTGTCATTCTACAGGAAACGACAAGCCAATATAATCCATACCAATTTAATCAACCCCCCTACATTTCCACCAGGTAAAAAAACAAATAAAAAAAATTCCTTCAACTGCATAAAACCAAATTGTTTTCATTCAAGCAAGAGTTCTCAACTTAGCTGAATCAGCACCTTTTGAGAAAAAAAAGTGCCTTCAGAAAAGTTTTGACAAGCTACAAAGAGATGCAAAATAACAAAATGTCCTGCGTCTGCAGCTGTACTCTAAGTACCGCCTTAGTGTTAAATGGGCAGGAGATTTATCCTACTCCCAATAGTGAGAATTTACCCATTAATATGTAAACTACTTCAACCTTTTTTTATTATGGGTTTTATAATACAAATAATTTGCAAACTAGTAATGATGTAGTGTATGCATAGGTACAATAATATGTACACACACGTGTAGAATACTATAAATACTGAGCACACATACTTATAAGTCACACAAATATATGGCTAGATACAAAACTCTTACATCAGTCATACTGAATGTGTTTATATAAAAGGACTATATGTATGCTAACTATTTGTAGCAGAGGACAATGCCTTGAAAGCAGAGGTATTATACAACCAGAATATGGCCTTAAAATAGAGATTTATCCTCCTCTCCATTAATATTCACTAAATACTGCTCACTCTTGCTCAATACAGCAAATTTCCCTACCATCCCCCATCCAGTGAGGCAACTTCATTCTCTCTTGGCACTTTCAAGGTTAGTCTCTGCCTGAACAAATGATACCCATGCTATCTTTTCCCAACTTCGACAGAAATCATCTTGTCCTTCATGATCAGTGTGCAAGTGTGTGTGCACTAATAAATAACAACACTACTCATTCAGACAGCGTCCTTCACAGAAGCACTTTCCAATCCAGTAGAATTAACAGCAACTTCAAACAAAACCCCTGCCAGCTGGGATATAAAAGCTAAAACCCACACTGACTGCCTGAATGTGAAAAGAAATCAAGGTAGGGAATAAACATGGAAAAATTACTCGTATGTTTCTGAAAAAATTAAGTGCAGATCCTTTATAGCCTGGTAGCCAACTGCATGGGCAGCCGTATTGCGACACAACCTCTTTTGAGTGCCCTGCTGTCAGGTACCCCCTCCCCAGGCAGGCACAGAGGACTTGCAGGTGGCAGGAGTCCCCCAGAAAGACAGATGTTCTCTGGTCCTCCAGGTAGCCAGCGACACAGATCCCGCCTTGCCCTGGAGAGAGGTTCAGTCTGGTCCTCAGGCAGCTCAAGCTCTGCCTGGGAGGCAGAGGTGGGGGAAAGGAGCAGGGACTATGCCCATGGGAGACATATAATGAACCATTTGCTGAGGTCTGCGAGGTACACAAGAGTGGATCCGCAAGATTTTCAAGTCCTGCCGTGAAGGGACTGGGTGCTCGGTTTGTTATCCGTACCCCAGAGGCTTTGGCAGACGATAGCCCTGAGGGTCTGCAAATGTAGTCGGCAGCTGCCCCGAAGTTTAGGTGTGAACCTGCTGCTGGTTGCAAAACAGCTTTAAAGCAATAGGAAAAGACAGTTAAAAGGTAGCAAGAACCAATTCAATGTTAGCAGTGCTTCAGAGCCAAAGTCCCAACTGTAACTGAAATAAATCAGTAGTTTAAGAAGAAAACTGGGTATTTTTTTTTCCCATTTCCAAAGATATCCATGCCTCTTTTAACTACTATTTTAACTACTGAACACACTATTTAGCCAGAAAAACTGTAGAACAAAAGATTACCTTTAGAAAAATCATGTTCGCCTGGAATGCCAAGCGCCACAGTTAGTGCTGCTCAGAACTGCAGTGGCTTGGAGGCACAGAAGCCAAAAGTCGCCGCTGCAGCAAACAGCTTGATGATAAATAAGGAAACAAGACAGTCAGCCCAAGACCCTGACCGAAGCCCATCAAAAGGTACTAGAGACAGGGCAACATGATGGAACAGCAGCTTGAGAAAGCATAAAACATAAACAACAAACCACGGGACAAGCTTGAGTGTGTTTGAGTGCTAGTCTTGAATGCCCCTCTCTCCACCCTTACTGACATCAAAAGATAATGCAAGATTGTAAAGCCATAAAAAACACGCTCCCCACCTGTGGCCCAGCTTTTCCAGCCACTTCCCCGGGCTGAGCTGCAGCTGCTGCGTGAGGGCACCCTGCCTTAGCGGGCAGGGAGGGGAGGACAGGGCGAGGGAGGCTCCCAGGGACCTGCCGTTCGCAGGGAACGTGCCAGCAGCAACTTGGCTGGCAGCCTCTAAGACACCAGGTGTATGCATGAATAACTCTGCATGTGATTATTTCTTGTTCGAATTAAAAGGTGAAATAAAGTAGGAAGTTCATCGGTGCAGAATAAGACAACGAGCGAGCGATCACACCTGACAGCCACAGGGTTGTGGAAACTTCATGAACTACTGGCGGAGGCTTGCACCCACCTCCCTTCAGCGCTACCGGGCAGCTCCCTGAGGAGTTGATTTCAGGATGCCCCATTTATTCTCTGTAGTTTTTAAGAAAACTGAGGCGTATTCAGAGGATGAGGTTCCTACTGATTTTGTTAATAACAGAAAGGCCAAACATATCTTTTGGGGTTTGGAAAAACGACCGTTGTATTATTGGAAAATTCAGACTGTGATCTAAGTGTTCTTTCCTCTCATTATTGAAGTCAGTGTATGTGCCTTGGTGGTTTCTGTAAGGGCTGCATAATCAAAGGTTTTTGTCTGATTTTGGAATACAGATGTGTAAGCCAAACAAAAAGTCTTCAGGGTGCTTTTTGTTTGGGCATTTTTTTTTTTTTTTAGCATAGATGTTTTAAACTATGTTACCTGTAAGACTGAAATAAATAAGATCTCTCTCTTGCAGCCAGTATGCAGTAGAAATTCTATATTCTGATTTAATCTGTTTGTCCATCTTGCATGGTTCTAGCTAATCAAGTAGAAAATAAACAATAATAATAAAAAATTGCAACTAAAACATCAGTCCTTCCAACTTGCTGCTTTCTCTCTTCCTAAAACTGTGTGGGAGAGGTGAGACCTCTTATTTATTTCAATGCATGCTATACTGTTTGAAGGAAAAGATATGATTTGCTCCTGGCTCTGAAGGATAAAATATTGTACATTGATAAGCCCCTTGCCAGCAGGAACAAATTCAGACTGCACATCAACCTTAGGCCTGCAAAACACTGGTTAAAAAAAAAGGATGTCATGTTCTTCATGTGTGAAGAACGCCCTATTCTTCAAACTGAATCACATTTATTTTCACAGACGGGTCAATATTTTATCTTGATTTGCCATATTTAGCGTTCCCAGAATGAAAATAGGTAAAATAGAAAATCTTCTAATTGTCACAGATTCTGTGCGAAGGTACAATGGCTGTATGTCACCTTGATAAGCAGCTTATCCAGTACAAGAGAGCTACGTTCACAAATTAATGTAAATTACGTGAAAGCACCAAGGAGTGGAACACAGGGCTATTATTCGCTGAAAGGAGTGACTCACAGTATTGCTGCTGGAGTAGAGCACAGAACCGTGCTCTTCAAAATCCCTGCTTTGGTTTCATTTCACAAAGTATTGTAATTCCATTTTCTAATGAAAAAGCTTTGGCCTTCAATTCATTGGTCTCGCCGCATTAAAAATTTATCAAATACAATTTAAATTTATATTTTATTCCCTTTTGTTCCCCATGGCCTTTCCTTGCTGGAGGTAGCCGCACTTGGGTGTCGCGTGCGAGAGCAGTGTCCTGCAGGCACTGTCCCATCCGGGCTGCAGGAGCTCCGTGCCACGTGAAGGCAGAGCTCCTGCCTGCCACGCAGGCTGTGGGAAGGGCCCCGCATCCATTTGATAACTCCGTGGCGGGACATGCACAGGTTTGTCCCAATGCCATCTTGCCCAGGGGGTACAGTCGGTTGTGGGCTCCCCGCCCTGGGCAACACACAGCAGTCGTCAGTCCCCAGCCCACAAGGCATCTTACAGGCTTTTGGGCTGGCCCCTTTCGCCCTAGTGCATGACAAAAATGAGTTGAGGGGGAGTTTTGTATCCAGAGGGGCTCAGCTTGGGGCTTCCTGTCGTTGCACAGGGCTTTGCCGCTAGGCACCAAGCTCAAACTGTCCAGCAGAAGCTGGATGTTGGAAGAGCTCTTCCAAGCATCAGCCCTCCAGAGGTGGCCAGGCGTGCCATCCAGGGAGCTAAATCAGCCAAGGCTACTTGTGTCTAACCTGTTACAAAATCCAGCTGGTACTTCTTTCTTCTTTTTTTATTTTTTTCTCTTTTTCAGTTTCACTTTGCTTTTTTCCCTGAATTACAAAAACGGTTGGAAGACACTCTGATCACAGTAAAGTCATGCTTTACAGACGTTTTGTTTTTCATGTTCTAGTTGTCAGTTATTGAAATAAAAATGGCTTGGAGTTTCACAAACGCACACAGTGCTCAGAAGCTGCAAGCAGCTCTCTTCCCACTTCTCTTTAGAAATTTCCTAGCAGCTGGAAAGTTGCTGCCTTTTCTTTCAAATTGAAGGCAGAATTTAACTGCGAATGAAACAGTGTTTATTAAGCATGATTTGCCATGATTTTATAAGAAAAAAGAAGTTCTAAATTGGCACGTTCCAGCAAAAATGTAATGTCTATCCATTCTTGTAACTTCTGCCCTCAATAAGAAGCACCTTCATGTTGCTCTCAGTCTTAAATACTTCTTCCTCTTTCTTAGGATTCAGCTCCAAACTGTCCACAGACTCTTCATGGAGCAGCTATAGATGAGCCCAAGACTTAATCTCATTTTTTTTGCCCTCTAGACCAGGCCTTGCCTCTGTTCCTGGACTTAGACATGTCGATTCTGGGTCAAGAGGCTTTTTTTTTGGTTAACTATTGTCAAATGCACAGTGCTTTTGTGCCTCCTCAGCTCCTCCATCTGGCCCACCTTTTTAATTTCTGTGTTATCATATTTAATTTTAACTTTATATGATTCAGCCATGAAAAAGCATTTTACAGCATAGTCTATAAGACAGACATTTCACAAAATAAAAAGATGAAGTGCATTTCTTGGGAAACAAAAAAAAAAAAAACATTCAAAGATGGTATGGTCTCTATTTAAGCTATTTGCCATTTTTAAAATGCTTTTTCCTCTGCGGCAAAAAATTCACCCACTCTTGTATTCCAGCCCACGACCACTGTGAATAGTTTGGAGCACCCACACACACGTTCAACTTCCACAGGTCTAATCACAGAGTCCTTTTCACAGAGTGATTTTCACATCAACCTAGATGGAAAAAAATAAAGAAAAATTAAAAATCGCAGTCCTGAAAATTTCCAGGTGGTTCTGTAACTGTGGGATAGAAACCGTGGGATAGGGGCCATCAGACAGAAACTATAGAATGATTAGTTTGGAATAATTAGTTTGTAACCAAGGTAATAGGTAATGAAGCTAGCCGACCATGACAATGTATAATGCTGCTATGTTTCATGTACCGTTCCTACCCAACTGGACAATAGGTCCGGAGATATTCATCTTATGAAGAAAGNGGAGAACCTCTGATCTCCGGACCGAGGGATTCCAATTGAATTCCCCTGGAATTGAATACTAAGACATTCTTTCCTTTTAAGTAACTGAGCTCTTGGAAGGACCTGGGTAGGAGACCCACTATGGATAGGAGACCTACTGGAATCACCTCGTAAGGTGTGGTGAAAGCTACGCAGAGTTGGGCTAAGGAGATGTCTCAGGTAGTAAGTCTCTGCTAGGTGAAAGCCTGTGGAGTGGGGCCCAAAGGGGAGGGCAAGCCTCCAAAGTTGGGATTTCTGGTGGCAGGAGAAAACCCTGGGATTTCCGGTGGCAGGGTAAATCCCTGAGGGAGTGCTAAGATGGGTTGGGGTCCCTCTGACAAAGTGCTTGTGATAGTGCGCAATCAGAACCACTAAGTGCCTGGGAGATGGGAAGTTCCGAGTAAGAAATGAATCCCACGAAAAACACCACTGAGATGTACTTTGGAGCACTGTAACATCTGGGAAGAAATGATTCTTTGACTGGGAAACAATTGATTGAGTACTGTAATCATTGGTGGCCACTGTATACTTTAGAGAGTGGGGAAAAGTGGCCAAAAAATGGAACATTGCAGTATAACACAATTTTGCAATTGATGCTATTTTGTAAGAGGGAAGGTAAATGGAATGAAATGGCATATGTAGATTTCTTTTTCACTTTGGAAATCATCCAGAATGGCAAAGGCAGTGTGGGTTGGTTTCACCAAGTTCTATGGTAATGGCATTAAAGGGACAGGAATCTGATAAAAACTTGAAAAAAAAAATTGTTCAGCTTGTGATATTAAAACACCTTGTTAAAGGTGTTTTAAATGTGAGTTTGAAGAAGTCGATGTTGAATTATTGGTTGCAGCTTGTAGAAGGCTAGGAAATGATCAAGGGGATCAAAACCTAGAGGCTGATAATGCTTCTACCCCTCCTGTGGAAGAAGAGACAGAAGGATTCAGCCCGATTGCAGGAAGGACAAAGGGAAGATGGGGAGGAGACGGATTAATGCCCCTCCAAGCCCCTTTTTGACAGGCAGTTGGTAATGAGGGTCTGGTAATGGTAAAAGTTCCCTTCTAAATAAATGATTTAAGAGCATGGAAAGAAACGTCAGGCACTTATTGGGACAATCCTGAAAGAGTTGCCAAAGTAGTTGAAATAATAATCAGAACCCAGAACCCTGATTGGGAGGATTTACAGGTAATATTGGATACTTTGGTGGAAGATACTGAAAAGAAAATGGTATTAAATGCTGCCAGAAAACAAGTAGAAGGAGCTCATGCTAATGGGATTATACAAGGGACAGTGGACCAGAATTTTCCATCCACAAATCCTGAGTGGGACCCTAATCAGCCAGGACCCAGAGGGATGTTGCCTAGATATCAGAAGTGGATTTTGTTTGGTGTTAGACATGCAATGCCAAAAGCAATAAATTGACCTAAACTTTATGAAGTAAGACAAGAATTAAATGAGTCCCCTTCAGCCTTTATGGAAAGACTAAAGGTGACTGCTAGAAAATATACTAATTTGGACCCAGAAAAACGGGAAGAAGCTATACAATTAGCCTCTATATTTATGGGACAATCAGCCCTAGAAAAAGCTCCAGAAATTGGAAGGGGCTGAGTCCAGAGACTAGGAGAAATGCTTGAAATAGCCTGGATTGTATATAACAACAGAGAAAAAGAAAAAGAAGTCAGATAAATGCGAAGGGATGGAGAAATTCCGGCAATCTTGACTGAGAATAATAGAAGAGGTATCGGAAGAGGACAAGGAATAAATATTGATGATCGGGGGCTTGGAAAGAGAAGGGTGATTTCTAGACTGGCACAAGATCAATGCTCAGTTTGTAAGGAGCATCGGCATTGGAAAAAGGATTGCCCCAAAGCTGGGGGATTAGATCCAATGGTCCAAGCCATTGAATTGATGACTCTAGATGATGAATAATGAAGGGGACCGGGGGAGTCAACCCTAGCTGAGCCCCTGGTTACAATAAGGCTAGGGATAGAAGAAATAGATTTTTTAGTAGATATGGGGGCNATAAGGCTAGGGATAGAAGAAATAGATTTTTTAGTAGATATGGGGGCTACATATTTGATACTGAATACAT
>VXBL01006845.1:333-13685 GCA_013400195.1 Aramus guarauna
GCCCACTGTGTGATCAGTGCAACCCACTTGCTCCACGTAGCATCAGTTGCATGGTGTGTAGAAGGGGCCCTCTCTTTGAACATCCAGCCCAGCACCAACATTTGGGGTGCCAGGAGGAGTTGTGCTTCAGTCCCAGTCACCTCTGAAGCAGCTTGAATCCCTTCATATACTGCCAATATCTCTTTTTCAGTCAGAGTGTAGCAGGCCTCGGATCCTCTGTATCCCCGACTCCAAAACCCCAGGGGTCAACCTTGAGTCTCCCCTGGTGCTTTCTGCCAGAGACTCCAGGTAGAGCCGTTCTCCCCAGCTGCAGTGTACAGCATGTTCTTTACATCTGGTCCTGTCCGGACTGGCCCAAGAGCTATGCCATGAACTATTTCTTGTTTAATTTGTTCAAAGGCTTGTCGTTGCTCAGGGCCCCATTTGAAATCATTCTTCTTCCAGGTCACCTGATGAAGAGGGCTTACAGTTAGACTGTAATTTGGAGTGTGCATCCTCCAATAACCCATAACATCTAAGAAAGCTTGTGTTTCCTTTTTGCTATTCAGTGGAGACATGGCTGCTATTTTGTTGATAACATTCACTGGGATCTGATGATACCCATCTTGCCATTTTATTCCTAAAAACTGGATCTCCTCTGCAGGTCCCTTGACCTTACTTCATCCTCCAGTATATTTAAGTGTTGGGATCCCCTTGTCACTCCAGAAATACAGATGAATTCTGCACCTTGATGGCTTGATGGCATTAGGGTACTCTGTGCACTAGAGCCTTATACTCTTGTGAATCTGACATGCCAGGCCATCAGATCCACACAGTCTGATAAACCCAATTGTCCCTTTCCTCTTGACTGGAGGCAGGCCCCCTCTAATCCTGGTCATCGTTTTTGTTACTCACTTCTTCTAGAAATGACTTCAAGAGAATCATAAGTACGATCAGGCCTTCCACTCGGTCCGGGGAACTGCCCACTGGAAATTGGAGTGGCATTTTTCCTGGAAGAATTCCCTTTTGTGATTGTTTTTTTTCTTGCAACCCTCTAGGATTGAGGTAGGTTTTCCATCCTACTTTCTTGTGTCCTCTCTGTGGTCATGCACCTAAAACCACAGGATGGCCTGTGGTGTGTACCCTGTATACGCTCTCTCTTCAGCAGCAGAACACTTACTCCTAAGAGCTGAGATACTGGTCTGTACATATGAGGAATAGGACATATTCTCTTTGAGTTGCTGGACCTTCCAGGACAGTTTCTGCACAGCTAAGACAAGGGAGGAAAAGAGGCTTTCTTCATATTGCCAGAGTTGGCCAGCCACTTCATTCACCGTTGGCGCCTCTTTGCTTTACCAGTCTGTTACTGTCAGCGAGTTGGTGTACAACGATGGTGCACTCCATACAAACCTCTGCCACATGAGTCAGGTACGTTGGACTTGATCAGAGTCTGTGGGTAACTGCCTGTTATCTGGGTCCTGATAAACCATCTCCTGCACAGCTAATTCCCTCAGGTACTAGATACCTCTCTCCTGGCTGACATACAATGTCTTCACTGAAGGGATACCTTTCCCTCATGCCTGACAGAAGTCTCCTCCAGAGGCTGAGGGCTTGTGTCTTTTTGCCTATTGCCTTGTCAATGCCCCCTTCTCTAGACAGGGATCCAAGCTGCTTGGCTTCCCTGCCCTCTAATTCCAAGCTACTGGCCCCATTATCCCAGCACTGGAGCAGCCGGGCAGTGATGTGCTTACCTGGATGATGGCTGAAAAGTTTTTGCATATCTCGCAGCTCACTCAGGGACAGGGATTGGGTGATTACCTCCGGTTCTGGCTCTTCCTCCTGTTCTTGTGATGGTCCAGGTTCATCATCGTCCCTCACTAAGTGACCTTATTTTTTGGTGTATTTCTTCTTCTGTATAGGGGCAAATGACACCTGCATGGGTTGTTTTTTTGATTCAACTGCAGTGCCTGTCGTTGAGGTTTGAGTAGCTACCGTGCCCATCGCCAGGGTTGGGGTACCCACAGTGCCTGTCACTCTGTTTTCCCTCTCCTCCCCGTGATGACACTGCCTACTATCGAGCAGTGCCAGGTCCCAGCACAGTGCAGTAAGTTGTGCCTCCTTGGGATCATCACAGCATTTTCCCTTCAAATATTCTATCACTTTATCAGGGTCCAGTAGTTGTTCTGGAGTGAAGTTCCAAACCATTGGGCATGAGAATTTCTCTAGATACCTGCCCATACTCTCCCATGTGCCATGTCACCTCTGACAATTCAGCCTCAGGGCCTGGGTGATATTCTAAAAACAATATTTTGTAACCTAAACAAGACCTGAAACACATTCAGGAGATAGAGCAATAGGAGCATGCTGGCCTGCACATCCCAAGGATATTAAAAATTCTCAAAAGCTTTTGTAGTTAGCCTTGAAGGAAAAAGGGGAGGTGAAAGAGTGGGACAAAGTATCCCCTCTGTCTTCCCCATAAATTGGGTGCAATTGTTAATAAATCCCAAGAGATGTCATCTGAGGTACGGGCATGACGGCAATACCACATACAAATACTAGCTTAACCTCATCACTGTTGATGCTATCATATCATAAGTCAATATTATACGGTACAGCAAAATGAGAATCCTGACTCCTCTCCCAGAGGTGACAAACAGCACCACAAGGAATACATACAGCAACTATGGGTTTACATACCACAGCCACGTGAACAAACAAAACTCCAATGTGACTAGCAACTATAATAAATAGTTAATAAATAATAAATAATAAACGTGTATAATGACTTTAACACACTCTGGTCAGATCTCAGCTGGCAGCTGAGCTTGGAGCCCAGCGTTGGGCATCAGAAAGGACTGTTGTGGTTCAGCCCCAGCTGGCAGCTGAGCTCCACGTGGCCGCTCGCTCACCCCTCCCCGACGGGATGGAGAGGAGAATTGGAAGAAAAATGTAAAAATCATGGGTTGGGATAAGGACAGTTTAGTGTGACAGCAAAGGGAGAGGAAAACAATGATGACAATACTAATAAAAAAATATACAAAGCAGGTGATACACAATGCAGTTTGCTCCTCCAGCCTGATGCCCAGCTGGTCCCTGAGCAGCGGCCCCTCCTCCCTGGCCAGCCCCCTTTTTATGCTGAATATGACCTCGTATGGTAGGGAATGCTCACTCCTGTGGCCAGGTTGGGTCCCCTCCCAACTTCTTGTGAAAATTAACTCTATGCCAGACGAAAATCAGGACAGTAATATATAGAGTTGAATTTAATAATAATAATAAAAAAGGAATTACTAAATCTTTTTTGATGTTTTTAATATAGAATTACAATTATTTTAATTTCCTTATTAATAATGACTTGCAAAAAATATGAAGTTATAACCTTAAGAAGCAACTAAATACATATTTCTTAGGAAAAAATTGAGGAAAAATGTTAAACCAATTCTAAGTTTTAATTAGAAAAAGATTAACTGTATAATTGACTTTATTAACAAGGCATAATTAGGTCCAATTTTGTTCTTCTGTATTGTAGTTAAAATGTCCCATGTGAGGATTTATAAACCTTAAAACTCTGCAAATGGAGACTCGAATGCAGGCACCATATGTTTCACTTCTTTCTTGTTGATTTTAGGGTATTATCAACACTCACAAATCGACGATCCCAGATCCATCTTAAAATTGAAGTACTTGTGCCATTTTCATGAAGTTTTCCCATGAGGTTTCTCTCTCTGAGATCTGTCTTTTCAATTACCATTTACTGTCATTCAGCACTTCTTGCCCTTTAATTTTGTAATGCAAATGCCTCTGAATGCATCAAAGTTTATTTCAGTCCTTTCTCTGTTTCCATGCTGTTTTCAGTCCCAACTAAGAATTGTTCTCACAAAACATGATTGGTAAAGTATGGTGATGTTCAGAAAGCAATAGTAAGAGTTCATAGTTTCAGGCTTTTTTAAAATTATTTTTTAGTGGAATCGAAGCTTCACCAAATAGAAACTAGGCCTTTAAGAAAATTTTAGTATCACGGCATAAATTATTTTAAAAATAAGAAAACTCAAGTATCCGTCTCATCCATAGTGATAAAAGCAATACATAATGGCTTAAGAGTGTGTGCGATACTTCTGGCTCCTGTCTTATGCCTAAATACATCCTTGGCCAGAAAACAAAGAAAGCAAAAGAAATATCACAGTAAAAGATTCACATCTTTCGCTACTCTCCTGCAATGCTAAGGCCAAAGCAGTGTAGATTGTCTGTGCTGATACTTCTTTGCAGTTACAGATCTGCCAGAGCACAGTAGACACAAGGGCTAATCTCTCAGGCGCTCCATCGTTTAATTGCTGTGTTAGCTAGCAAATAGCTCAATTAAACCTCTGCTCTTGAACTGCCCTATGAAGGTCTCTGTCTATTTGTCTTTCTATCCATGGATGCAAAGTAGCTACTTGACATATTACCTTATTTTCTTAAAATCAGTAAATACTCTGTGTCTTAATTTTTCAGTCCAAGTTTGAAAATGGCAACTTTTGTTTTCGTGTTTTGTAAGTGGGATTACAGGTAACACACTTCTATCAGTGTAAATTCTTTTTCATTTATATACATATTATAGGAAAATTAAAAGCAAAGGGTAATTCTTAGGTGTTTGGCCACAAAAGTAGTAGATGTTATAAGCACGCTAACAAGCTGAACATTTCTCCAATGAGACATTTTACGTTGATCCTTTTTGAATTGATGTAGCCTGCTTTTGAATTTATCCAGTTGTGTTCTTAAGTTTCCTGACTTCCTAAATGTGACTCTTACACCTCCCCTTTGAAAGTGCTGTAGCTCTCACTCAATTACTTCCTTGTCAGTGTGGTTCATATTTTTTCTACAGTATCTCTCATTTGAGAAAGTGAACCTGCATGTTGTTTCATTACTGAAGTGGTGAATTTTAATTGGATTTATAGTTTAATTTCTTCTTGAGAATGACTTTATGACATCAGTTTTATGAGTCAAGAAGCTATTTTCTGTGAAATTGATCGCTTTTTCTCTTTGAGTGGAACAAGTTTCTATGTACAGGATAAGTGCTGAACTGATTTTACAGGCTTTGTTAGGAAGTTTGATAGGTTTGGTTTTTGGGGTTTTTTTGTGGTTTTTTTTGATCCAGCTCTGGCCTTGTGATACCATATTTCCTTAGGAGTTCTGCAGTCTGTTTTTCAGTGAATGGGCTGATGTTAGTATCTTGAGTCATTTGTCTTGCCACATCCTTCCAAGTGCTTAGGATGAAGAATGTTTTAGGAGGAGCAGGTATGTGGAGTGGTTAGTGCAGCCCTGACTGTTCTGTTCATCTCTCTGCTACTTCCTCTCTTCAGATTTGAGTGGGTATAATTTTGGCAGCAAGATTTCGTGCTAGCTGTTATTGACTAAGTTGAAAACTCCATCTGGAGAAGGTATTAATCCAAAATGTTATTCTGGTGCAGCTTGCTTTGAAGTGGGACTGATTTGACCAGTGGTATGTTAAATAAAGCGTGACTTCTTTGGAAGTATTTTTTAGTATATTTAGATATGGCCATATATTTTCTGAGTGTTTCCTGTAGTATTTGATATATGCTGTGTCTCGAGCATGTCTGACTTTGGCTCTCTCAAACATGTTTATCTTCAGTGGATTCATCTATTTTCTTAACATTTGTTTCTTTCATGAGGTCTAATAAAAGAATTGCTTTGACCTAGATTTCTTGCAAATTCTGTAGATGTTATTGCACATACTACTTGCAAATTGTAGTTTAATATGAATGGGAAGGTTTCAATTTTTTTTTTTTTATTTAACTGTTGGATGAAGTATTGTGTCACTCTTCCATATGCAGAGTTTGAAAGTCAGTAATTTAGAGTCAGCCTTTTGTGAGCAATTTTTCCCAAAATTTAAAAATCCTGTCACGTAGCAGGGGATCAGTGTGAAGCATTCTTGGAGGGAATAGTTTCTTCTTCTGTTGCTAGATTAGTCTTGAGACCTTGTTTCTAATTAACAAAAAAAGCCCAGCAGCCAAATTTCATATGGGGAAGAAAACTAAGGAAAAGTGCATGGTTGAGATAAGGCAAAAAGAGAGTTCCTCAGCAGGACCTTAGAGACAGTTTCCTGAAATATGCTTTTTCATTTTAGATTTTATTTTTGTTTGTAAACTGTTTAGAAAAAAGAAAAGATAAGATAAGAGTATTTTTGCAGAATGATCTCTTCTTATCCCTAGCCTTGCCCCCTGGTTGGCTTCTGCAAAATACTGTAGTGAGGTCATAGGCATATAGAAGTGAATAAAAATACCGTAGTTAGACTCTGTGAGTGACTTGCCCTCTTTCCTCCCAGTCTCATGGGAGATGATCCATGTGCTCCTGCTGTGCAATCTTGATATTTTCTGGAGTTTGTCCACCCCCGCCCCTTTGGGAGACTAATTTCTGGCAGGGAAGCCTGCTAGCAGGGGCCTCTGCAAGAAGATGTGGACCTGGAATATGTTTCTGCCACCACAGTTGCAGATTACATGCAGGTACCACTGCTTGCCATCTGGGCCGTTTTGCTCTCCTGTAGCTCATCTTCCTAAACATACCCAAAGCCAAGATCCATATGTACTAAAACTTGTTCTTTCCCGTCCCCTCCTTACCCCTTTGGGACAAGGTAGGGAACGTGTGTGTTCATAAACCAGCATGCCTTGAGCAATGCTGGTTTGCATTCTCTAACCCAGGGATAGACTAAGGGCTTAAAGAGTAATTAATATTTAGTTTATTAAAAAACCCAAAATATATAAACTAACATATTTCTCAAGTTCTGTTTATGTATAGATCCTGACTGTTTAATTTCTATCATTTTCTACCCTCTTAATTTTAATCTGAGTGAAAGGAAGGATGTCAGTTCTATAAACCATATTCAGAGCTGTGGAAAAACAGCATTTGCTGCAAAATGAGGTTCCTCATGGAAGCAAATATGCTTCCAGAGAGTAGTTACCCCTTCCCAAAAGGGCAGGGCTGCTGCCGTCCCCTGCGGTAGGGTGACAGACAGGGCAATCCAGGCCATCTGCTTGTCTCACTACAATTTCCTACATGGACTTAGTCCTGAGCCACTTCAAGTGAAAATCACCATAAAACCCCTTAAGTGGGGTATGTGCCCCACTAAATTTAAGCATTGAAACATGGAGGTTCTGTTCATTCCTTGCTGGACAAAGGAGTTTTAATTCTTGTCTGCATACATACATGTGCTGCAGGTATAAGTTATTGATAAAATATAGTAACTGTCTCTTTAACCTTTTGAAATCCATTTTGCCAGCAGATGAGATGGCAAGTGATGTACATGGACAGATGAGTTGTGATTTCTGTATACTTTGTTTAGCAATACTGTATACATTTTACTGTAAATTCAGGAAATAAGAGAGCTCTTACTGCAGTTTACAGTGTTAAAAACAGGGAGCCGTTTGTATTCTTTGGAAGTGAGGTTCTGTAGCTGTGTTGGGATGATAAACAGAAACTCCACGTTAATCTTCATAAGGAGCTTTCAGGATCGCAAGTTAGCAGATTCGTAATCTGACTGTTTGTAAACAGATACAGTTGTTGACCTTGTTCATTGTGGATGTGCTTCATCACTACAGCTTTAGAGGAGCATAATACATTTTCCCTATTACCTAAATTGCACGAATAAAAATGGAAGCTAGATCTTTCTGCCATATATTTCTCAAATAACTGCATTATCCCATAGCTGAAGACCTAGTGCTGTTTTCATGTTCTTATGCAATGCTTTTAATCCTGACTGAGCAACATCCTTTAAGAATTAGAGCATCCAGTTTTTCACTCCTATTATTTTTATGGGCACACAGTACACATACCCTTGTGCTGCTTAGAAGTCACTGTGTGAAATAAATTGATTAATAACAAGCTATAGTCAAGGGTTCCCCTGCTGGACCTATTGTCTCTTTCTATTACTTTCTATTCTTGTTTTTATTATGCAAAATAAATTGTGTTCATCATTTAGCTGGCTAAGAAAAGATGAACACCGTACTCTTAAATTCTGCCTCTTTAAAGTGCTGAATGTTAATTGGGTTTCTCATTAGAAACTGTCTTGAGAGGCAATATGACTATGGTATAATTGCTTGAAAGCAAAACATCTGCAAGACTGAAACATCAAGTAGATTTGTTTTCTAATAAGGTACTTGAAAAGAATTAAAATTATTAATATTTTACATGCCACAGCAATATTTTTCAGTCCAGTGGCTTGTATCTTCTGTTTCTCCCACTGAAATCACCAAACAGAAATTGTTTAGTGGGGTCCTCAGCAGTTCACTTGCACACCTTTTTCTTTCTGAGATTAAGATGACCAGAAAAGTGACAGGTTGGATAATACAGTTCCCATTTTTTTTTTTCTTTTTTTTTTTTTTTTCAAGAAAATAGGGTCAGATTTCACAGACTACATCTTTTTACATTTTCCTAGATGTAGTTTCAAGTCCTGGCAATCCTGTCTGTACTTGTGTCAACAGTGCTCCAGTCCGTCATTACGGTGATGGTATTCCTGTTGCATTTTGTACGGGAAGTTGGGTGCCTGGAGGGCTTTTCGTACTTCATGCCCATTCAGGCTATTGGCACTTGATCCGTGTATTTTAGCTGCAGGATGAGACTGTGATGGTGGCTGTGGATGTAACTACTGCTCTACAGCAAATCATTTTCCTTTTACATGACCTTTTCACCTCATGATTTAAAAATGTCAAATCCAGAAACAAGTAGCTAGTCAGTGTGCATTATTCAGAAGTGCTGGCGGCAGCCAGCTCCCACCACTAGTAGAGAAATAATCCATTTACACTTGCTTTTTTTTAACCAATAGCATACCTGCAGCTGACCAGAGAGCAGATGACTAGGTACCATCTTTATCTGCACAGATTTTAATTTATTTTATATTCATTGATTTGTGGAGTCTCCGAGATGCCTGCAGGACCTGCTGTATTTCTTCACGCTTTATGGAATCCTGCATCTTTCCAAAGAAAAAGGGGAGCATTTCATCATCCTGCATCTTTCCAAAGAAAAAGCGGAGCATTTCAGCACTGCGAAGGTGGCATGCAGCACATCATGTCCTGGCATATTGCTTCTAGCAATTAGTGGACAGATACTCTGTAAAGCATAATTTAGTAGCTTTATAGGAAACTGAAGCATCTGTCTCCCACCTACTTGCTGTCTTGGCTTCATGCCTTTCGCATTCCTGACAGCAGTGTAGCCCTGCTTCACTGGAAGGGCCAGCTGGGATTTCTGCATGTGAAACCATCAAAGGGATTTTGGATCTTGTCTTCAGGTGCTTTAGTCCTTCACTCAATCTGTCCTTACTCAGTGTGGTAGAATGCCAACTGCTGCTGTTTTTAATTCACACTAACTAGCAACTGAGTCCATTGAAACTACTAGTAGTGGAACTACTTAAAAAATTAGGAGAAAATCTGTAAATTGAGTTTCAAAATCTGATTTGAGGTAATCTGAAAGATTTAATGAGAAACAGGAAAACAAGCATCTTGCAAACCACTACCATTTTCACACGTGCGTACACACACACACACACACACACACACACACACACACACACAGTGTCTCACAGCCTTAGTGTCTCTGATGGAAAATTTCCAGTCAGTTCCAGTTTCACTTAAGATAGTCTACTGCTGCCCACTTTTCATAGAAAAGCTTTGGATCTGAATGACCCATTTTTCTGTATGAAACCGTTGACTGTAAACAATTGTCTCTTTTCTCAGCTGACTCTAATGACTATGATTGACTCTAGTTCAGCTTTTCCAGCCTTTTTAAATAAATAGAAATTCAGTGACAGTGATGATTGATCTGCCTGTCATAAAAGGAACTGGGAAACAGTTTGCAATACATTAAAAACCTAGGTATTTCCTGGGTGATGCAGTTCCTGTTTTGGGGAAATAAGATGTCATAAATGGCAGAGTTCAGGTGAGAACTGTAAAGGAGAAGTGAGCAAGTAATGGCCAAATTAAAAAACCCCACATAATGTAAAGAAACTTATTTTGGTTCCCAGAACACTATACAGAATGAAAAATTTTTCCCAGTGTTCAGGACTAAAAAGAGAACCCAAGTCATTCTGCCTTTTTCCCTTCTGCTGCCACTGTAAACATTCACTTCTAGCTGGCTTTCTCTAAAACAGAGTTTTGTGGGTTTTAGGCATTATCTTTCACATCATCATGCTACTGCATGCTGCCTTCCCTACTGAGAAACTGTTATAGCCCGGTGGACAATAAAGGCTGCCTGCTGTGATGAGTGTTGGCTACCCAAGGGCAATGACATCCTTCCTAAATTCACTTCTGAGCTGCTGACTGTGCCTCCCAGGAGATCAACATGAAAGATCTTAATAATAAATTGATTCTCAGTTTTGTTACTTATTGTTAGCTGATGAAATAAATAATAATAAAAAAAATCTTTAAAAAAGGAAAAGTGTTATACTTTGTTGTTGCGTACAAAACAACCAACTAACACAATTCATTTTGCCAGCAGATAACAAGAAACTGCAAGTTAGGACAAGTCGAGGAAAAATGTATATATGTATTCCTCTTTTCACAGCTTGGTCATTTTATTTTATTTTTTTCCCATGGCTTAAAAAAAATGTATTTTAGCATCTGACTTGTATATGGTTGCTCCAAGCTGCTCATAAATTCAAGCTGATCAAGACTTCTCATTGATCAGATTTTGACTACTTCTCTTGGGCAAAATAAACCCAAGAATGCTGTGTTTAGCTTCTTGTAGGAATATTCTTTTCATGTATTTAGGTAACTGCAGTAGTAGTTTTATCAGTTCTTGGTGAATTTGGAATTTCAAAGTATTTCTGAAGGTAAATTTGTTCTGGTTTTAGTTGTCTGATGCTTGATTTTTATTTATTTTACATTTAGTTTTTGGTTTGCTGTTTTTCTTGACATCTTGAAAATTTTGTGACACAAACTAGCAATCTGATTATAAAGATTTTGCAAAGTTCTTTTGCGGTTGTTGCATTCTCTAGTTTTCAAATGCTGTTTTTTTTTAAATTTTTTTTTTTTTTTTTTACAAAAAGAATGCCACTATAACATTGTCTCTCTCAACAGAAGGAGAATCGAAATTGAGGGTGGAAAAATCCTAGGGTCAATTTGACTATCCTACAGCAATAATTTCCTAATCTTTGGTGTTGATGCGCTAGGGTTTTGTTACAACACAGCTACAGTAAGGTTTTGCCTGCTTCCATCTTCTGGGTTGTTTCTGAATCTTTCAGATTCTACTATGCAACAGACATACTTAATTCCTCAGGGTGTTGAAGACAGGTAGGGTGACCTATTGATTCCTTGTGTCTTTCCCACAAAACCTGTAGTTAAGACCGACTTTACTGAAGCTGCAGGCTCTTACAAGATAGAGGCAGCATGCTGTTGTGAAAACAGAACGTTCCTATATATAGAAACTGGAAAAAGTGCCATTTTCCGAAGATTCTTAAATAGTTGTAATAAATTTTGATTTAGAGTAATGTGTAGTAAGGCCAAGAAAGAGATGCATGAACAGTTCCACTTGTGCACATTGAGTAATTGTCTCAGCTCTTTAATTAGGTTTGCCAGGATTTGCAAGTTGCCTGCATGTTGCCTGGTATTCTTGCTTGCTGAAGATTATTGAATCTCTACAAATGGGATTTCCTGGGCCCAGCTCCCAGCATGGGCTTTTTGCACTCTTTCAGGAGATACTTTCAACTGAGTCCTTTGAAGCTGTCTCACCAGATAAATGTGACCCACTCCAGGAGATTGTACCCTAAATTCATTAGCTATATCTATATTCTTAACCAGCTCTAATCAGTTTCCCATATTACCCAAAATAAAGGCTTGTTCTGGTTGCAAAACCTGAAATATCTACCTTATATAGCATCTGGGAAGCCCTCTCCAAAACTCTGCAGACCATACACTCATCTGTATTTGGCATATCTGGAAGACAGAGGACCGTCTTCCAAGCTGGTGTGCTGTGATTGAGATTCATGACTTATCAGCACTTGAGGAAATGCAAGCTTATGACTAATGACTCATGCAAAAAAGGTCTGACTCTGTAGATTTGAATAGGTGCCTCTCAGTGTACCCAATGCAAATATTTTGAGAGGAATGAATGATAGGTTTTACATGAATTTGAGGCAAGAAAGAGCTTTCCAAAGAGAAACATTAAATAAATAAGGTGAAACCTAAAGCTCATGGTTTCTTCTCCCAAAAATTTGTATTTCAAGGTTGATAATGTACCCTTCTGTCACAGTTAAGATTTTGAGACCTATACTGAAGATAAGCACATAGTAATCTAGCTTTGCTATTTTATTTTCCTCTTACATATAAGCCCATTAGTGAGCTCCAAAAAGCCAAACTGCAATAGAATGACAATAGTGAAAAGAAAAAAAAGGGAGGGAGGGCAGTTGTTCATTCATATGACACAGGGTAAATGCAGTGCTCAGAAGTGTTATTGTAACTCAGGACTATGAGCTATAGGCTGTTAAGTATTCTGCTTACCCATGTGTTTGATTTAGCAAGTAATAAGGCATCTCAGTAAGCATGAATCAGCTAGTATTTTCTTGGAGATTTTATTCTCCCCTTACAAAATAAATTTTCTGAGTCTCCAGCAGATCACTGTGTCAGTTTACACAATTCAGGACTAATGCAGGTATATGTTTCTCTGTACCAGTTCTACAGGCAACATGTTGGTATTACAGCTTTGAACTTCAGATGTGGTCATTCGCATCTCAAAGGAGAATCTTTGGTTCTCGAGATCCCTTGGTTGTTTCTACTGGTCATCAAGATAATGGCACATACTGCAGAGAAGACTGTGCATGTTTGTAGTAGTAACCCATGGATCCCATGACTGACCCTTCATTTTCCCCCCACTAAGGTCACCCAACAAGGCAGATATCATGGTGGGATGCTGTTATAAACCACCCAACCAGGATGGAGAGGCAGATGAAAATAAGCAGCTGGTAGAAGTCTCACAATCGCTAGCCATTGTTCTCATGTGGGATGAGAACATCTCATGATGTTCTCATCTGCTTCAACTTAGCAGATGTCTGCTGNGTAAGCATCTTGGGCATAGCAGTCACGAAATGATAGAGTTTTTGAGCTGCAGAGAAGTAAGGAAAGGGATCAGCAGAACTTCTACCTTCAACTTCTGGAGAGCAGACTTTGGCCTGTTTAGGAGCCTGGTTGGCAGAGTCCCTTGGGAGGCAGTCCTGAGGGGCAAAGGAGTCCAGGAAGGCTGGACATTCTTCAAGAAGGAAATCTCAAAGGGGCAGGAGCAGGCTGTCCCCATGTACTGAAAGATGGGCTGGTGGGGAAGAAGATTGGCATGGCTGAACAGAGAGCTTTGGCTGGAACCCAGGAAAAAAAAAAGAAGAGTTTATGGCCTTTGGAAGA
>VXBL01006845.1:14679-81495 GCA_013400195.1 Aramus guarauna
GAGCACAAGTCTGATGAGGAACAGCTGAGGGAACTGGGGTTGTTTAGCCTGGAGAAAAGGAGGCTGAGGGGGGACCTTATGGCTCCCTGCAACTCCCTGAAAGGAGGCTGTAGTGAGGTGGGTGTTGGTCTCTTTTCCCAAGTACCAAGTGATAGGACAAGAGGAAATGGCCTCAAGTTGCATCAGGGGAGGTTTAGATTGGATATTAGGAGAAATTTCTTCACTGAAAGGTTTGTCAATCATTGGAACAGGCTGCCCAGGGATGTGGTTGAGTCACAATCTCTGGAAATATTTAAAAATTGTGTAGATGCGGTGCTTAGGGATATGGTTTAGTGGTTGGACTTGGCAGTGTTAGGTTAATGGTTGGACTTGATGATCTTAAAGGTCTTTTCCAATCAAAAAAATTCTATGATTCTATGAATGTCCTATGAGGTAGTAGCTAAGGACTTTGGGTTTGTCTGGTTTGGAGAGAAGGAGGCTGAGGGGTGACCTCATTGCTCTCTACAGCTTAATGAGAAAGGGAAGTGGAGACAGTCGTGCTGGTCTCTTCTTCCAGGTATCCAGTGACAGGATAGATGGGAACGGTTCAAAGCTGCACCAGGGGAGGTTCAGACATTAGGTTAGGTTAGGAAGCATTTCTTTACTGAGAGGGTGGTCAAACACTGGAACAGTCTTCCTAGCGAGGTGGTCATGCCTGTTGGTGTTCAAGAGGCATTTGGACAATGTCCTTAAAAGCATGCTTTAACTTTTGGTCAGCCCTGAAGTGGCAGTTGGACTAGATGATTGTTGTAGGTCCCTTCCAACTGAAGTTTTCTATTGCATTCTACTAAAATTTCTTCCAACTTGTTATTAACACAAACTTTCACATTAGCAATTCCGTTCTCCCACCTTTTTAAGCTACAGACAGGGGTTTTTTGTAACCTTCTCTGTTAACTGTCCTTTTAGGGAAATAAGAGAAAGTTCATTGGGGCAGGTTGAAGTGATTACTGTTCTTTCTACTGTGTGAGTCAGATCCTGTCTGTGAAGAAAAAATGGAGTGAATGCACAAAAATAGGGAAGGAAGAAAACAGTGAGAAATTAAGTGCATCATCTGTTCCTTGTACTGATGCTTACAGAGCTGCTAGAGAGAGAAGTATGACATAGGTACCTGTTCAGAGACTTGGCAAACCCGTATCAGCTCAGGACTGTGTAAGACCTTGCTTTTAGCTGCCTTTCTCGTCAAAGGCTACATTGTTGTTGCAGAGTACCAGATTCTGGCAGTCTAGGTCTGACTTTTTTTTTAATGTTTTGGGGGAGTTAACTGAAGGCTGGAAGAATTAAGAGACAAAAGATAAGGAGACATGTCAAGGAAATGAACAGGCACATCTTGCATTCTAGGTTATTTTCAGAGCTTACCTGGAGCTGTAAGAGATGGGAAAATCATATCAATCTCTTTTTCTGTTAACTTGGTTTATTCTTACCAGCTCTTAGCCTGAGGGCAGCAAAGGTATAACAGCATTGCAGTATTTCTTGTGCTTCTACATGACAGTGAGCATGGTGATGGTGGTAAAACATGCTGCATTCAGGCTACCTGTTCTAGCTCTAATGGCGAAGACCCTTTGATCCCACACACTAGGTATTTTATTATTTTTATTTATTAGTTAAACCTTAAATCATGTGAACTTAATGATTTTCACACTAAAATATATAGGAAGCTGGCTGAAGCAGTCACAGAACACATTAATAAATTATTTTTGAGAAGTGTGATATATAGTTGAGTTTCAGAATTTACAAAACACAAGACAAGGAGTGATTAGCTGTGTAGGAACACCAGGGCAAAAACCTGAGAGAACAACAGCAAACTGAATGTTAGCTGCTGATGTAGACTGCTAGGAAGAAAAAAGGAAGAATCAAACTGGAACGCAGAACCAGGGCCATATGTAGGAGAATAAATAATTCCTATTTTACTCAGTTCTGTGTGGAATACTGTCTCTAATTTTGGGCATCCACTTTTTAAAACATAAAGACAACCAGAAGACTAGAAAGCATGACCTCTAAGAAAAATTGAATTCCAAAGGGATGTTTGACCTAAAAAAGAGGCACATTGGGGAGACATGAGAACAGTGCTCAAATATGTGAAATGCTTTTGTGAGAAAGAGGGTAAAGAATTGTTCTCTGTGTCTGCTGGGAAAGTAACAACTAATGAGCTTGAGTTGCGGCAAAGAATATTTTCAAGAAAAAATTTCTGATGTCTAGAATAGCAAAGTCGTATTTCAGATTGTACAACCTCCATCCTTTGAGGTTTTTAAGAACAGGTTATAGTTAGGCAAATATATATTAGAAATGACTTAAATATGTATCATTTTGCTTTGGGCAAAGAGTATAAAATAAATAGTATCCTGATCACTTTTAGCCTTTTAGCATTCTTCTATGTTCACTAAATTTCAGACATTCAGACAAATTATTCTTCGTTCCATATGTCTGCCAAACACAGCCTTAACATAGTTGAGCAGAACGTCTTTGGATGTTTTTAGTTTTGGAGTAATCCTATCTTTTTCTCTTTAGTTTTTGCTGACCTTGTAAAATAATTTGATGTGTCTTCTAAGAATTGTTTCTTCTGTGAGAGTTAATTTTGTAACTTCCCAACTTACCGTGGTTCTGCTTGGAAAGTAAAACAGTAGGACTTGGTCTCTTGGTCTTTAGAAGTGGAAAGTCACAATGTGACTGCAGCCAGCATTCTTCAGAATAGGACCAGGGGAGAGAAATTAATGAACAGTTATCTTTGGGGGCCACGGTCATGTATGAGCCTTTTCTGTTATGATAAATCCACTTCAGCTGCAGCTGTGCTTGGTGGGATGAAGGCTGCATAGTGCCAAGAAATGGAATACTTATTTACAAAACTGGAAGTGTAACCTTTGATATGAAAAAAATGTTCACCAGTTCTTACAGATCTGACCCAAAAGGTTTGAGAGTGGCACAGTCTGTAGTCTGCAGCACTCCTAGATCTGATTCCAGCTGAGAACTTCACTGTATAGTCAGCTTTCTTCTTGAAAAGGAGCAGA
Source organism: Aramus guarauna (assembly GCA_013400195.1). Lineage (NCBI taxonomy): Eukaryota > Metazoa > Chordata > Aves > Gruiformes > Aramidae > Aramus > Aramus guarauna. The sequence goes on from VXBL01006845.1 coordinate 17,721, forward strand.
AGTGAAAACATAGCAAACCTGGATATATATAAATTGTGAAAGGAAAATAAGGTATTGTAAATATTTTATATTGTCATTTCTGTATTTATGGCTTTCAAAAGGTAGGATAAAAACCATCAATGTCATTAAATGAATGGCAGTGGGACAACCACAGTGATTATGAATGATTTTGGTGTATTTTGGGGGATTTTTTTGGTGTTGATAATACAGGAATAAATAGGTAGACAGGCCAGTTGATTAGGGGAGACGTTTAAGTGAACTGTCTGAGAAGAATAATTTGTAATACAGTCAGGAAAATCTGCATTATTGTATCTTGGGCTATATTCTTCAACCAGCTAATGACTAAGCATAAATACCCTTCACATTGTATTCAGTAAATGTCATTCTCTTTTTATTGTCCTCCTTTTGAATATCAGACTAGATTAAGTGAAATTGCTTGAGTGCCTATTTAATAAGAAATTGGTATATTGAAATTACTATTTGATATCCTTTTGTACAGTTAAGTGACATCTTTAATTTTAGATACAAGTAGTTATCACCGGAACTGTAGTTAAAATAAAAATCAGTATTGTAGTATTAGTTTAGAAGTTGAAATGTAAAAAACAGAGTCCATATATTTTAAAGATGAATCTACTTCTGCTGTTTTCTGTAGCATCTGTAATCAGGTACAAAAAAAATTTGTAATGCCTCTTTTTATGATGGTAGCTAATAAACTTGTCTGCATGACATTGTGTTCTCTATCCGAGTTGTACGCACTCTACTTCTCCCTTTTGATTTAGTCCAGATAACCACAGCCAAAGCTCATCTCCATTTCTTCCTCCTCCAAAGGTTTCTGTGTTCGTTTTGGCTGACTAGAGACTCAGGTCTGCGTAATTCTGTTCCCTGCTGTTGATCTCATTTAGCTGACATCGTGTTATTCTGAGGAGAGAGGGCTTTTATCTGTTAAGAAATAAAATGCTTGTGGAATACTGAACTGAGCTTACAGTACCACTACTTTTAATAATAGTGCAAAGGGTACGGGAAGGAGAGAAGTTCATCTGTTTTGGTCCCAGGAATTGTTTTATCTCTGTATCTCTATTTCTGTGGAATTACTTATGATTTGTGCAGTCCTCCCTCTGCTGCTGTAAATTATACAACTATGTTATATTTTGTCTGCAGCATTAGCAAATGATATATAGAAACCTGATACACAGTTTCTCAGATGGCTTGTAATCAGACAGAAGTGAGACTGTTGTATTGGGTTTATGTGGCAAGGTTTGGTTGGCAGGGGTGCTGCAGGGGTGGCTTCTGTGAGGAGACTTCAGGAGCTGCCCCCACATCTGACAGACCTGGTTCCAGGCGGCTCCAAGACGGACCCACTGCTGGCCAAAGCTGAGCCCATCAGTGATGGTGGTCGTGCCTCTGCGGCACTAAATAATTAAACATATTTAAGACGGGGTAAAAAAAGCTCCATGGCAGCTGTGATAGAGAAGTGAGGAAAAAGAGGAACCATCTCTGTAGACACCAAGGTCAGTGCAGAAGAAGGGGGAGGAGGTGCTCCAGGTGCCGGAGCAGAGATTCCCCTGCAGCCCATGGAGGATGATGGTGGAGCAGATATCCACCTGCAGCCCATGGAGGACCCCATGCCAGAGCAGGTGGATGCACCTAAAGGTGGCTGTGACCCCATGGGAAGTCCATGCTCTTGGCAGGGCCTGTGGCCCCGTGGAGAGAGGATCCCACGCCAGAGCAGGTTTTCTGGCAGGACTTGTGACCCCGTGGGGGACCCAGGCTGGAGCAGTCTGTTCCTGAAGGTCTGCACCCTGTGGAAGGGACCCATGCTGGAGCAGTTTGTGAAAGAATGTACCCTGTGGGAGGGACCCATGTTGGAGAAGTTTGTGGAGCAGCGTGAGGAAGGAGTGGCAGGATGAAGCGTTGCAGGCTGACCACAACCCCCACTGCCCGTCCCCCTGTGCTGCCTGAGAGAGGAGGTAGAAGAGTCAGGCGTGAAGTTGAGCCTGGGAAGAAGGAAGGGGTGAGGGAATGTGGGTTTAGACGTGCTTTTATTTCTCAGTGCCCTACTCTGTAAAATTAATCGACAATAAAATTAAATTAATTTCCCCGAGTTGAGTCTGTTTTGCCTGTGACAGTAATTGGTGAGCAATCTCCCTCTCCTTCTCTCAACCCATGAAGTTTTCCACATTATTTTCTCCCCCGTCCTGCTGAGGATGAGAAGTGAGAGCGGCTGGGCGGGCATCTGGCAGCCAGACAAGGTCAACCCACTTTTGATTTTTTCTATGTGGGATATGCAATCTGAGAGATTGCATCTTCTCCATGCAGATTAAGACCTGTCTTTAGAATGTTTGTTAGAACTAATTTTACAGAAGGTACAAACACTTCTTAAAGATTTTAAACTTTAATGATCATTTGAGAAGTTTTGACCTGGACGTTCTCTTTGACTGTAAAGTCTGCTTATGAAACCAGTATTCCAGAGTTCACAGATGCTCTCCTTGTGCCGATGCAACCTGCACTGTAAACTACATCATGGAAATGGTCTGAGTTATTAAGATTTTTTCTAAACTAAATACTGATTTTTAAAGATTTTTGGTTTTTTTTGAGGGAGGGTATTAACTGGATTCATTTCAGCTGTCTGGCTTTAGTTATATATGTACAACTAAAGGGACAGCAAACTGAGGGATAGAAGCTAAAAACCCGGATGGGCCTGAAGAGAATAAGACCTCACTTGGAACTCACTTGTTCTTGGAGGAAATTTGTCATCAAGCTATGTCTGAAAGCAGCAGCCCGCCTGCTGGAAGTCATGTTGGTTTCTTCAGCTTTGAGGAACATTAAGTTCATGATCTTTTGTACCTACTTGGGATGTTCTTGATTTTCCCGAAGAGAAGAGGGGTGGATAAAGAGCACCAACTTCACATTGGGTAGCAGCTGTAAATGAACCATTGCATCTACCATTTATGTCTTGGCAGATTTAGTTTTATCATTAATGTTCATGGACTTCAGGTGAGCTTTTGGAAAGAGGTTTTTAGCCTGTTTTATTAGCCTATTATTATTTTCAGTTGTTTTTAATTCTGTTTTTTGTTTGATTTTTGTTGTTGTTGTTGGTTTTTTTCCCCTAAACTTCAGTAGGCTTTATAACTCTTTCTAAATAAAGAAAATTAATGAAATCCTGATCAGTCCTGGTTACTCCCTGTGAGTCTTCTCTGTGTGTGTGCTGTTTTCTGTTCATAGGCACATCCACTACTTAATTAATAAGGAATAATTGATAGTCCAGCAATTGTACCTAGAGAAGGAGAAGCAGTCTTTTTTTTTTTTTTTTTTTTTTTTTTTTTTTCTGACTCAGATTTCTGAGGAACTTAGGCTTTGTGATGATCTAAAGGATGTAGAGGGATGTCCCTTTATCCTGAAATCGCAGGAAAGGAACCTGTGTGTGTGAAGGTGAAGGAGGGCAAAACACCCAGGACAAATGGTTGTTTGTTTTTATCAGTCTTATTTAAAAATCGATGTATTTCTTTAGCATGCTCGCGGATAGCAGGCTGGAAATTTGTTTCTCTCCTACTACAGCAGCTGGGATTTGCCTTGAATTACTTACAGGCAAAGGTGGGTGATCAACAGGGAATGAGCGAGAGAGCACACCTACACCGCCGCATTGTAGGGACTACGTGGATTTTGTGGCGGAAGCTGTGCTTGGCTATGACGGGAGACAGAGGCATCTATGGTATTGTACAGTGCAGGAAAGGAAGAGAAACAAAAGAAATCAAATGGAAATGAAGGATATTGTGAGGCTTTGGGGGTCTTATTATTTTAAAGAATGAAAGATGGGGGTTTAAAAACAAAGGACGAAAGAAAAATTATCCAATGAGGTCACCTGAGCTGTCACTGGGCTGAGGAGGCAAACTGGTAATTCTTTTTTTTTTGTTGTTGTTGTTGTCTTAAAACCAGAAATATTTAACTTCGTTTTAGAAGAAGAAAACATCTGTCATGGAAACTCTATGATTCAAATGAAAAGCATACAGCAGTCGTAATTTAATTACTTTGTAAAGAAAAAACTGGAAGTCTAAGAAGATTAAATTAACAGGATTACAAATGTAATCATAACAGACAATAGTATTAGATCTTTGGCAACTATGTGGTTGCTGTGAAAGACTGGTGACAGATGAAATAATCACCATAGTCAAATATATGAAGTTAATTTCTATATTTCTAAAATACTTTCCCTTCAGATATCAGAAAAAAAGCATATTAATGAAAAGATAATAGAATTAATACTTCTGAATGGCCATAATGTTGGCTGCCCTTACGATTTACAGTGAGCAAAATGTATTATTTATTAAACTCTTGATACTGAACTGACCTCTGATCAACAACAGATGGCAGTTGGGTTTATTTCACTGCATAAGAATTGCTGTTAATGATTTCATTTACATTTCAGATAAATCAATCTTTACATTAGTAACTACATTTCATTTTTCTTTATTTGAATAGGACTTCATTTTATTGGCTCATTTATTTTTATTTATCATTTAGTTGCTTAAGAAGAGAAGCCACTAACAAGTTAGCTCTAAGAGCTGCCAAACTCAACCTTTAATTGTTGATTTGAATTTTAAGGTATACTTCCTTCAAGTGTTAAGGCAATTAAACACAACAGAAAAAAAATCCAGCTAGGCTATATAGAGAATAAATGTGTTGCTTGTTTCCAAACGGTTTGAGGAAAGTATTTATTTTCATTTTGAAATGGTTGGTTGTGCAATATACTAAAAAGGCTGAAATACGTGATGCGAGGCAGAGTTTCACAGAGCTCGAGGCCAGAAGTAATCGATCTCACTGTTTGTATCCGCGGGCCATTACATTCGTGCAGGTTAACCCTGTGTGATCCCAGTGTCTTTGACTAGACACAGCTTGTGCTTTTGGAAGCATAGATTTTGGGGAGATGCTGTCATCCTACCTACGTATTCTATATACTGCAGAGGGCTACTTGCTGTATAAACGTTTCTCACATTGCTTTGTGCCATAGATTATTTCGTAACACTGCTGTTTAAAGTACTTGAAAATGCAGGAAAACACGTTTTCTTGCTTTATATGTTTTCGGATGTATCTGCCTATCACCCAGCTCCTTTTGCTCTGAGCCGTGCAGACTGTTAGATTAAAATAGTCTGTACAGTTCCTCACGTATGGAAGAGGGCAGACATAGGTAATGTTATCCTGTTCTTCTGTGGTTTTTTTCATCTTTTGGTATCTCTAAGGGTGTTCGTGAGTTGATCAGAATGTTTTTTCCTAAACGTCAGCAAATCAGGTATGGTATTTAGGTTTAATGCTGTGTCGTTGAGATACACTGAATACCAAGATTACATGGTTTTAATCTCTGACGACATTGGGTGGAATTACTTGAAAGGCCTCAAATGTATGAAAGCGCAGTTTAGCAAAATAAATGTAATGTGGTTTAGGGGGTGATTTAGCTGAGTATAGGAAAGTGTTTGGGTAGTATTGCAATCTTTTGGAGGGTGTCTTCAACACAGATACCCTGCCATTAGCGTGCGAGTATAAAGAACTGAGAGCCATGTATTTGTTAAATATTGTATGGGTGCTTCGTGACATGCTTGTGAAATTTGAATAGCAAGGTCAGAGCCTTAGATTATTTTATATTATTAGTAATTTATTGGTTTTTTTAAATGATTATGATTAGTGAAGTACAGCAGTAACTGGTTTTGGTAGATGGAGAAATTTTTTTTCCACTGAGTGATTCCTTTGCAGTGAGGATAGAATTAGGAATATTTCTAGTTAACTTCATGCTTTGCCTGTCTGTTGATTTGTTTCTCAGCAGTCTTTTTCCAGAGATAGCCTGAATTAACTGACTACCAAGTCTTGCTTAGAATTTTCCTTTCCATTTTGCTTCAACCATAGTACTTATATCAAAAGCCATCACATATTGTCTTTAATGTGGCAGTATCAAAGCTTTCCTGAAGGGCAAAATTTGTTTCATCCCCATTAGCACTCATTGTCACTTCATCATACTGTAACTTAAGTAAGCATGACCTGATCTGTGTAAATCCATGTCCATTTTTACTTGCCAAAGTACTGAACCAGAGTTCTCTCTCTTATTTCTATTTTTAATATTTTCTTCAGTTGTTTGCTTCTGCAAAAAAATCTGTAGAATAGCGATGCTGCTAATAAACTCCTTTTCTATTCCAGGTGTCCCCAGTGCTGTGGGGACTTTTCAAGGCTTACTGTGCACAGGAGTGTTTCATATCTCATGTCTTGCCTCATGTACTTATTTCCCCTTTCTAGCTTTCAATGTTTTTCAACTCAGCTAAGTCAGGTTTATAATTTGATATGTTTTGTCCCTGTTTGCTGCTTTTAATGCTGTATATAAATACACTGAATCTACCTCTTCTGAGAGGAATTTAATAGAATTTTTTTCTAGCCTTTCAGAACAGAAATTTTAAAGTGCTCCCTTCTTGCTATTTCCTTAAAACAAAAAATCACCTGTAGTCATCCTGTCATCACTCTTGTACCAGTATTATATTTTAATTATCCCAACTTCAACCATCGTTTCACATCCCCTTCTGTTTTTTTCCTTCTTTATACACAGACTCATAGGATCACAGGATAACTCAGTTTGGAGGGGGCCTCAGAAGGGATCTAGTCCATCCTCCTGCTCAAAGCAAGGTCAGCTGTGAGAGCCATCCAGGTTGCTCAGGGCTTTATTCAGACGGGTTTTCAAAAACTCGAAGGAAGGAGGCTGCTGGGCAGTGTGGCCCTCTGCTCAACTGTGCTCCTGGTAAAAAGCACCACCGTGCATCACTGCCAAGAGCCTGCCTCCATCTTCTTGATAACCTCCCTGTTGGTACTGGAAGGAGCCATTATGTCGCCTGACACCACCCCTTCTCCAGGCTGGAGCATCCTACGCCCCCAGCCTCTCCTCACAGGGAAAGTGGCTGGGGGTCCTGTGCTGAACTTGCTCCAGTTCATCAGTGTCTTCCTTGCATGGAGAGGAGGGTGCAGAACTGCATGCAGTATTTCAGGAATGGTCTGATGATTTCTGAATAAGGGAGGGGGGATCCCTTCCCTCTATCTGCTGACCATGCTCCTGCTAATAGAGCCTGAGATGCTGTTGTCTTTCTCTGCTGCCAGGGCACGCTGCTGGCTCGTGCTCAGGTTGCTGCCCCCATCCTATGCCACTGCAAGAGTTTCTTCCTTCCCACATACAGGACTTTGTATTTTTGTCCTTGCTGAATTCTGTAAAGTCCCTGTCAACTCATCCCTCCAGCCTGGGTGAGTCTCCCAAGATGACAGTCTGGCCCTTAAGCATATCAACTGGTCTCCCCTAACTTCGTGCCATCTGCAAAGCTGATGACAGTGCAGTCCGGTGCATCCTCCAGGTCACTGATAAAGGTCATCTTTTGTAATTCTGTATGAACAATTTACACCGCATTTATCACTATAATACAATCGTTTCTTAACAGAAAATATTTTTATTCTTGATACTTGTACTTAGATTTGCATGGGTTTGAGCAGTGAGTGTGAATCTCAGTAAATTATGCTTAAATATATTGGGTGTATATGAAAAGGTTTCCTTAGTTTTTGTGCCTGTTTTATTGCATAAAATGGCATCTTTAAGACATCATTTTAGAAATCACTATTGCTACGAAGAAGTCTGCAAGTCATAGCCTTCAGAATTTATCTCCAAGCAGATAAATGATGCTTCTCATCTATTCTCCCAGGCTGTTCTGCCACTTTGCCCTGGTGACAGTATGTTCCACCAGAGAGGGGTGAGGTTCAGCTGAAAGGCAGTAGCTGACACACAGCTACCCTTGCTAAGCCGGTGAAATGCTATGGGAAACATTTCTGTGCAAAACGTTTCTGTGCAAGGGAAAAAACATCCAAAGTCCAAATTAGTGTTTTGTTTAATATATTTGGTGACTGTATCAGTATCTTTTTTTTTTTTTCCCCCCCTCCAAAAAAAGAAGATAGTTGTGCCTCAAGGAGAAGGAAAGTGATGCTGCCAGCAAAGTTTCTGCTGACACAGGTGGCAACATATCCAACACCTTGCTCTTCTGACTTTTGCACCAGTCACTTTCAAGGGAGGATGCTTCAGCTCCTCAGCAATTGTATGGCTGTTGGTTTCCCTTGAACAGCTTGTTCTGTTTTCTCAGAAACTGCATTACCTTATGTCATCACTAACGTTATTATTTATAAAATCATAGAATGGTTTGGGTTGGAAGAGAACTCAAAGACCATCTACTTCTAACCCGGCTGCCACGGGCAGGGACACCCTCCACTAGACCAGGTTGCCCAAAGCCCCATCCAGCCTGGCCTTGAACACTGCCAGGGAGGGGGCAGCCACAGCTTCCCTGGGCAACCTGGGCCAGTGCCTCACCACCCTCATGGGGAAGAATTTCTTCCTAACAGTAAAAAATTTCTTCTGATAGCCAAGAAGAGCCAGAAAGCAACAGAGCCCTTCAGTTAAAGTTCTTACAAACATAAAGGCAGTCTTACCTACTAATGTAAGATGCTTAAAATACAATAAATGCTTGTGAGTTATGCTCTTTAGATTGATGCTTATCAAATGATTGAATAAACCGTGGGTAGAATTTTCAGTGTAAAGGTTCCACTGGTGCTCCTGGGATCATAAGTGACCATGTAATTTTCAAATACGGGACCTGGACTTCCAGGTCACATCAAAAATACTTCTGCAAATTAAAATAAGGAGCTTGAACCTTGCTACTTCTAAGAGAAAAGGAACCCCTGACTCAGATCTTTATAGTGCATTTGCAGATTTAGGCTCCACATTGTATAATCGGCTATCTAAATGGCTTGCGATACTTAATGTGTGCACTGGGGCAGAGGCCGAGCTGCACTTCTTAATCTCATCCGTGTTCCATCTCTGAGCTGCATATCTGACAACGTAGGCATAGCTTAGGCTCCCAGTTAGCCTGACAATCCTAAATAGGGATCAGGAGTGTGATTTCCCAAGACATGCAGGGAATGCGCATGCCCCAAATCCATTGATTTTCAATTGGAGTGGACACTTGGCTTACTTAGAGGCTTTAGAAATTCCCAATCAAGACAGCTAACTTGAAGCATGTATTTGTTGTGCTCTCAGTGTAAAGAGACTGATGTTAGTGAGTGGCAGGGGGAATAATTGCATGGGAAGGAAAATGTACTTCAGGCTGATGATATTTGTGGTGCTCGCTCAGCTGCGAGGCTGTGATTCTGGAACAAGAAGGCATGGAAAGGAAGAGGGAGGTTCCCTTTGACTCTTCTTTGCAGCTGTACAAGTGAAGGAGCCACACCAATTAAAAGCAAAGAAACAAACAAAAAAAACCAACCCCTACACAAAACAAAAAAAGGAAATGCTTTAAGAGTAACTATTGAATTGAGACAAAAATGTCACTGCCCAAACCCATGATGAAATATGGTGCTGTGAAAATACCACTTCCTTGCCTGGAGGTAACAAGACATTTTACCTGATATCATTTTATCTGGTGTGACATGGAGATGTGAAGTCCCTTTGAGCATCTCTCAAATTTAGGACGGAGTTTGTAGACAAAAATCCTCCTGTCAGTCAAGATCATGTAATCACAGCTTCTTCCTGATGAAGAATTTGTATTTAGATTGTAAATTTACATTTAAAAATCAACTAAACTTGGATAGATTTTTTTATTTTGTAAACTATGTCTTTTTTTCTTTGAATTAAACATTTGGGAGTAGGGCAGAAAGTTTTCTATACTATCAAAGTTGTATGCTGTGAGGGCAGGGAACATGTGTGATGGCATTCACAAAGGAAGTGAACCCATGTCCTGAGCTGTTGCAGGCTCGTGGGAATGGACCTGGTGGAGAAACCTGGTGGAATCAGGGACGGGCTACTTAGGGGCAAACGTGGGACATGTAGGAACACGTAGGAATACAGTCAGGAAACTCAAAGCTCAGCTGGAATCAAAACTAGCCAAGGAGGTGAAGAACAACAAGAAAGGTTACTGTAAGTACGTTGCAGGCAAAAGGGAAAGCAAGGGGAGCATCGGCCTGTTGCTCAGGGTGGCTGTGTGGAAAAAAGGCTGAAGTACTCAATGCCTTTTTTGCCTTGGATTTTGCTGGAGAGACTTGTTCTCAGACCTCCCAGGTGCCTGAACCTCCTAGCAGAGTGAAGCAGTACCTGCAGCAGAGGAAGACAACGTTAGGAATCACAGCCCACTTGGATGTACACAAGTCCATGGGACCAGATGGGATGCGCTCAAGGGTGTTGAAGGATCTGGTTGGTGTTGTTGCGGGGCTGCTCTCTCATCTTTGAAAAGTCATGGCAACTGGGGGATGTTCCTGATGACTGAAAAACGTCAAACATAACATCCAGCTAGTGAGGTCCCTCTGGGTTCAATATTGGGAGCAAAACTATTTAGTATCTTCATTGAGGACATCAGTGATGGGAGGGAATGCAGTCTCAGCAAGTTTGTGGATGACATCAAATTGCAGGCTGCAGTCAATATGCTGGGGGGCAGTGCTGCTATTCAGGGGGACCTGGGCAGGCTGAAGAGATGGGTTGACAGGAACCTCACAAACTTCCGCAAAAACAAATGCAGAATCTTGCCCATGGGGTGGAATAGCCCTGTGTAAAGCAGGGAAGCAGTGCTGCAGAAAGGGATCTGATGGGCCTAGAGAACAGCTATTTGAGCACGAGCCAGCAGTGTGCCCTTACAGCAAAGAAAGTCACCCTTGGTTGCATGGACAAGAGTGTAGCCAGCAGGTCAGAGGAAGATCCTTTCCCTCTGTTTGGCATTTGTGAGACTGATTGTGGACTACCATGTCCAGTTTGGGGCTCCCCAGAACAAGAAGGATGTTGACTTATGCAGACCAAACGAGGTGGTCAGGGGGCTGTAGCAAATGGCATACAACATGAGGCCGAGAGAGCTGGATCAACTCAGCTTTAAGAAGAGATGGCCAAGAGGAGACCTCTGTGCTGTCAATGAGTCCCTGAGTGGAGGATATAGAGGAGATGGAGCTAGACTTTTCTTGAAGGTATGCAGTGATACGATAAGAGGCAGTGGACAGAAGTTGTAACATGGGAAATTCTCATCAGGTATTAGGAAAAACGTTTTTACCATGATGGTGGTGAAGTACTGAAACTGGTTCCCCAGAGAGGTTGTGGAGGTGTTCAAGACTCAACTGGCCATATCCCTGAACAATCTGATCTGGTTACCCTCTGAGTTGAGGATTGGACTAGGCAGTTCCTCCTGACCTAATTATGCTATTATTCTGTAATATTTTAATATTTTTTCATATTTTTATTTTTTATATAAAGGTTAGAATTTCTTTTTGTTCAAATAATGTTTCCTGAGGTCCATATTTAGTAGGCCCATTCCAGGACATTTCTTATTTATATTAATGCTTTCTTCTGGAAAAATTTCTAATTAACTGGGGTAGTGATTCAACACATTGAGCACCAAAATGCAATTAAGATGTAAACTTCTATAGCTGTGTTCAGACTGGCAATTCAGGAAGATCTTGTTTAGTTGCTTTGAGGTACCTGAATTTCACTCAGGAACATGAATTACCTTTTCAGAGGCAAGGGTTTTAGATCCTGCATTACCACATAGCATTATACTTGACTCTGTTGTTGAGTAACTACTCTAACAACCTCAGGTTTAAGCCCTACCAATAGGATTTGGTCTTAGGGGTTTTTTATGTTTTTGGGTTTTTTTTTGTTTACATTATTTTGCTAACCTTTGTATTTCTATACAATTGCCAGGTATTCTCTGAAGTTGCACTGGAAGACGTTTACCAATGTATTTCTTGTTCAGGATATTAAAATCAAAGTCCTGAGTTACTTGATTTAAAAATCTCTCTCTTTTTTCTCATCCAGGTCAAGAGAAACAGCCTGTGTGGAGTGGTGCATTCCTAAATGTGAAACAAGCTCGCACCGTCATGTTTGGCACTAAGAGGTCAGTTTTCAGCTTTGTTGTTAGGCTTTTCATCTCCAAAAAACGGTATGGCTGTTGTGACTCTAATCTGAAAATTTTACATTTACTAAATGTATTGTTATACAGAATGCATACAGGCCATATAGCACAAAGGCAAACAGTATCCCCAAGGCAGTATGGATCATAGCATGACTGCCAGAGAGGACACTGTACTAGTGCTGGAGGGCATCTCTCCTGCTTTCTGGGTATGGAAAATAACGCCAGGACAACAAAACACCCGTGCAAGATAGGTTTTTTTCTGCCATTTTAGGGAGTCCATACTGAATATAAGGTAACCTCCATCTCTTATTCTGCATGATTCAATATCATGCCTCAAATGTCTCAAAAATCAACATTTTTGAATCCATGCCCTCTACATCCTGCACTCTTTAAGTGCTCCTCTTAAGCATCAGATGGCGCAGTTCTGCTCCTGTGTCCATCAGCAGACGGCATGGCCGTGCTTCCCCCACAGTTCCTGCAGCTGCACAAGCATTTGCGACACCTGAATCACCTTGCCAGGTACCAGCTTCTGGACCTGTGGCTCTTCCACAGGAGAGTGTTATTTCTCCATGGTACAAAGATACTATAGACCATTCCTCCCCTGTGTGAACTCCCTGATTTTTTTTTTCCTGTTGGTAAGCTCTTAGGTGTTTAGTAGAAGCTAGTCAAGGACTTCAACACTTGTTTCCCAGTTGCATGGCAGCCTAGTGAAACGTTTGCCCCATGCAGTGGCACAGCACCTTCAACCTGGTACCTGGAGAAGTAGCTTATCTCTTCTGAATTGTTGAGAGGAGGGGAGGCTAGCTTGCCCTTAACAAGTAGCACATATGAAGCAGCATCTTGCGCACCTGCAGGCATCAGGGGTGGCAAATAATAAGAAAAAGCAGCTTGGTTTTCTGAGGGATCAGCTCCCTCACTGGTTGTGCAAGGCTTCGGTGTGAGCTGCAGCCTCATCTGAGTTGGGGTGCTACCAGGGGCTGCCCAGTCCCTTGTCCTCCTGCGAGCGTGGGCGCCGCTGCCTCACACGGCAACAAATTCAACGGCGTCTTTCGTGTGTGTGTCTGAAGTGGTATTGGCATCTGTCTCCAGACTCTCTTACCTTGTATATGAGACGCAAATACAGTACATTCTTGGGGTAACTTTTCAGGAAAAGGAAATGTTGGTCTTATTTTTAGGTAAGTACAGAATCTGTGTTTTGTCAGTATGATGAGTTTAAGATAACTGTTGCTGAGGGTACATTAGTGGAATAGCAGACTTCCCATTTGAGGATTTCTGCTTTCAATTGATTGCCTCTGCAGAATATTAACACTCAAGTTAACCAAAGACATTCTGCTAAGTGAAATAAATTATTATATTACATTATATTCAGGTGGGCTAGTTATTTTTGCCACTGTTCAATATTACCCCATATGAACTCCTTCTGGGCTGATCTAAGCATTTTTTTTTACTCTCCAGATAGTCTCTTTATTTTTTCTTAGTATTATAAAGCAAGGGCAAAATGAAGAATTGTGTTTGATGATTGGTAGCCTTGAAATTTCATTCTTTATCTTTTTTCCTCCCAGATTGAATCTTGATTACTATGCAAATGAAAATTCCTCATAAGGATTATTTCAGACAATAGGAAATTCTCTTTCATGTCTGCAAATGAGGTTTTATGAAAAAGGCACATCTGGGGAACAGAAATTCTGTGCCTCTGCACAGTGCTGTCTTCTGCTAGGTCTTACTTTACACAGACTGTTTTGAACCACTTCAAAATAAATAAAGGATTTCCTGCTTCCGGCAGGGAAAGAGTGGACTTCCATAATAGTAGCCTCCTATATGTAAATTGGGAAATTACATCCAGTATTCTTGAGATTGGTACCATATTTTAGTTAGGCAATGATTGAGTACTTGTCAGGTATTTTGTTCTGACAATTGCAGTACATTTTGAATTTAATTTTCATGAGGACTGCTAATTGTGAACAAGAAAATCTTGACTTTTTGTTGAACATTTTTAAAGGTTATAAAATCCTACAAATAGACTGCCTAAAACTATTCAGAGTTTTTGGAAATCTTGATATGTTAATTCTCTTCCTAAACAGAAATACTGTATTTACTTGGAAATATTGTGAGGAACAAAGCTGTTTTTCTATAGGAAAGGATGACTTAAGGTTTATTTTCTTGTAAAATTAGTTTTTAGTTAGTTCTAATAATAAATTGCTAATTATAATCTCCACAAAACATTTAACAAAATTACAAAACTCTGACTCAAAAAATGAATTATCTCCTTTCATCAGATCTTTGGAAGTTATCAAGTATATAGTATCTCAGCTCCTTTTTTTTTATTTATACCTTTCTCTGAATTTTGCATACAAAGTTTACTTCTAGTGAATAATCTCTGTTGAACGGACTAAGTTATGAAGTCATAATTTGTATATGAGGAAGATATTTCTCAGCTGTGTTGTTGATGTGAGCTGACATTGCTAACAGAGGTGAATTCCTCTTGATTTCAACGTAATTTGGGAGCTGATGCCATGCTTTTAAATACTGAACTATTGTGGTATCTCTGTGTTGTCTTGTATTCTGCTCTTTTCTTTTTTTCTATTGTGTTAATTTTTCTCCAATTAATTAAGTCTACAGTAGACACTAGCAAGGAAATAGCAGAGGTCAGTATGCATACCAGTAAGTTTCTGATGTGTTGTATTATTCATGTTGTGTACTTACTTCAGTCTTGCAAGAGCAATTGCCGATACCATTGTCCTCCTGCGGAAGGGAGAAGTATATAAATGGCTTTAGAGAAGGGATTTTTATGTGTGGAAGTTGCTCTGCAAAGACCGGCCCCAAATTAGGACATCTTCAGGATCTGCAGTAAACTCAGTCTGACTGTCTGCCTGCCACTGGCATCATGATGTTCAGGGGTACTCTGACCTGTGGTTATATACATTCTTCAGTTTGGAAACCTTGCGTTGTATAACTCATTTAAACTATGTCCATGCAGCTGGAGAGTATTTCTCCTGGATGGCATGCTCCGTTCCCTTTTCCTTCTTTAGCTTAGGTTGGAGCACTTCAAAAGATGGCCTCAGTGACAAATCTAACCCTCAGTGCCCAGCCATTGGTCCCTAAATGAGTTTAGCAGACTGAAGGAAGCAATTGTGAGAAGCAGGAGGTGAGAAGTATGAGGACATTTGCTTAACCGTATATGCAATACAACTCCATTTCTGGAGCTGCATCCATTTATCCCTTTTTTGAGAAGCCTTGCAAGTGGCATATGTTTGAGTTGGGCTTGTGGAGGGTACCACCTTGCCCTGTGAAGTGCACAGACTACCACTGGTATCTCTGGCTTTAGCTGCTGCATCCAAGTCTGTCTGAGTTGTCTCCTGCCACACCTGTGTGGTGTCTCCTTTCCACTCTTAGTTTGAACCTCAAGAAGGTCTGTAGAGCTAAGAGAGCAGCTAAAGCTTGTGTGATCCATTGCCAGCACTTAGGCTGTTGAAGGCTAGTGTTACCAGGTTTAATTCAAACTATTTTGGAGGAAAGAAAGTAAAGGTGAAGAAAAAGAGGAAAGGACTGTGACCTCCAGGTACCCTGGTCGCCCTGATGTGAACTCAGGGTTTATTTTTATTGTGATCTTCTTTGTGAAGAGCATTTTGTTTATAGGGTATGACTCCAACCTGAGGCGCTGGTGGCCAGCGCAGCTGGTAGCTTCCGCGGTGTGCCGATGGCTGGTTCGGTGCTTCGTGATGGATGGCCGGGTTGGGCGAGTGGCAGTGCTGACAGCCTTGGCCAGTGCTCCCACAGTTTTGTAACACCGCAGTTGTTTCTGAAGGCAAATAGTTTTCTTTCCAAATCATATTCCCATCAGCCATCCTGGAAAGGTATAGTGAATTTTCTTAGGCCAGGTCTGTCAGCAGCACTTTGAGTCCTGTGATAAGTAGAAAAACGAACCTTTCTTCCAGTGTCTACTTATATTGGCATGTTTATAATCTTAGATGATAGCTGAGCTGGGCAAATAACGTGACTGGTATAGAAGGAGGATGAAGAGATTTGGAAAGACACATCAGCTTTTTAGTCACTGACAGTTACTGACTTCCTGTTCTTACATCTGGTTTTGATTAGAAAGTTAAGGAAATAATGCTCATTTATAAGCTCCTGATATGAACAGGCTGTAATGTTTTCAAGATAATATATGCCTAGTTGCTTCTTTCTCCTTAGCTGCAGAACGGCTATGTTTACACATGGCTTCTAAATGCCGGGTTATTTAGTCGCATTGGTCCTGGACCGTTGCTGTGTTTGTTCTGATACCTTTGCCAGGTTCTGAAACATGCCCAGTGGATGGCCATGAAACTCCGTCCATTAGTGAACACTAAGAGCGTATGTCAAAGTTCTTTTCTTCGGAATTTGTAAGTGTACAAAAATCATTATCTGGTTTGACCTAAATTCAGACGGTGCTCTCTATCCCCTTTCTTTTGCTTTTTAATTGGAAGTGACACTACTTGAATGAAGCTATAATTTGCTTTGTCTCTTCTGCTCTGTTATGGAATTAACTTTCTTACTGCTGAACTTTGTTATGGTAGTGAACTGCAAAATAATATTTATTGACATGGGCTCTTTTTAAGTTTACTACCGTTTCCTAAATATGAACTTCCTGTGTCTTGCACTGTTTTATTGCTTCGGGGCCTGGAGGCTGAATAATGCGAACTGGTAAGGCAGCTGTGGGACTTGGTTTCTAATTCAGCCAGAACAGGCACAGTCTAGTATACAGATGTATATAGGGCAACAGAACGTGCAACTTCCGATACTGACTGTCCCTTGATTTTCAAGGGTGTTTTTTTCCCTTTTACACACCTGGCCATTTTTTCCAGCCTGTGCCATGCTTACTGAGAGCTCAGATTTGTTAATAGATCACGTAACTCTTCAGATGTTCAGTGCATACATGGTCTCTCTGTGGCAGAATTCATTTTTCCAGCATGGAGTGTGGCACTGTTCTGAGAACCCACAGCTTCTCTCAGCAGTGTTTGTTCTAGGTGTGGGTAAGCGAGGAGGAGACGAAGTGGACCTGGGCATGTTGATCCAGTTATGTATGATTGCTTGGTCACATCAGACAGCAGCAAGGAAGATTTCTCTTTTTCACCTTAAATGTTCACACTACTCCAGTGCCAATTGATCCAGGAGGTAAGGGGCCAAGCTCTCTGTATTTCTTGACAGCTTTATGTATTTGTAGCTCCAGAACTTAACTACACAGCAGAACTTCAGTTTCCCTCTAGATTGTCAATTTATCTTTGTCAGGCGTTTCCTCTGTCAAGTCTTCCATCTGCTTAGTTTTTCCTCTTTTCATTGGATTTGGTATTCAGCTGAATACCAGGACACTGCCTTAAACATTCACTTGAAACCTTATCCTCTGTTAGCTTCCTTGAGTCTCACTTCTCTGAATATTACCTCTCCTACTCAAGGGAAGAGGGTTTTGATCTTTTTTACTTCCTCTGGTAATAATGAAACTAAACCCCAAAGTAGCAAGGTTTAGCTAATGAATTAGTACAATAACAAAAATTTGATTTGCCATGAATCTTCAGAAAAACATCCTGAAGAATTTGCAGATTGTGTGGTGGGTTCACCTCAGCCAACAAACACATACCTGCATAGTCGCTCGCTCCCTCCAGTGGGAGGGGTAGAAAAGAGAAGGAAGGTAAGAAGATTCATGGATCAAAATAAAGATAGGTGAAGCAAAAGTGCACAAACAAAGGAAAATAAGGCATTCATTCACAGCTTCCCAGTGGCAGGCAGATGTTTAACCACTTTCTGGAAAGCAGGACCTCAACACCTGTAACGGTTACTTTAGAAGGCAAATATCCCCCCTTCCTCCTCCTTTCCTTCAGCTCTTACTGCTGAGCATAACACCGGATAGGTGTGGAATATCCCTTCGGTCACTTCTGGCCAGCTGTCCCGGCCATGTGTCCTCCCAGCTTCTTGCCTGCCCCCCAGCCTACTTGGGGGGGCAGGGACAAGGCAGGGGATTTGTGTTTTAATCACAAATCCAAAACCCAGCACCATATGGGCTGCTATGAAGAAAATTAACTCCATCCCAGCGAGACTCAGTACAATGTAAAAAGCCCAATCAGTGTTCATATTCTGGAGGCTAAGCTCCAATAAAATAGTTGCATATATAAAAAAATATTAAAAAATACGTATTTTAAGTTTACCAGTCTATCTAATAAAAACTTGGCTTCCTATACATACAAATAAAATCAGAAATAATTTAAGCTATGATGAACAGCTTTTCAAGCAGCTGTATTCTTAATTATAAAATGTGAATTAATGTTTGGATATAATCTATGTTTTTACAAATGAAAGTATAAAATAAATTTAAATCTGCTTAAATTCATCTTAAGTGATTAAATTTTTCTCAATTATATTTTTATAGAAGTCTATTTTACAATAGGGCTCTACTCCACCTTGTATAGAGCCTTCCAAAGGCATTTGCATGAGCTAACCAGCCAACTTGGTATGTATTTTGTTGTTAGAGAAAGTCATCTCCATTTCTGCACCAACTTCATGCTGTAGCTCCAATACTCAGAATTATTTAATTCTCCTATTGTGTTTCTTTTCTGTATCTTGGAGTTTTTGTAGTAGTGTCTGGTTATGGCTTGCAGATTCTTTAATTATGGCATTACACTTGCACTTCAGTTATAACCTTATGAATGAAGAAGTCGGTTGAAGGTAGTCATGCCATACAAGGATGAACTTTTCCTCATTCTCAGATTTTGTGCTGAGCTTGTGCCTCAGTGCCCTGCAGATATCTCCAGTTGTTGGGATGTTTCCAGTCTTAGCAGAACTGCTCCTGTTAGATTCTGGATTTCTCTCATTTTTAGGAAATATGAAACCTCATTTCGATTTAAACCCATTCTAGTTTAATTTCAACTTAAATGTGAAAGGCACATGTATGACAACCAGCACCTAGCAGAGCTAAGTGGCATCATCTAGACTCTGCTCCATCATTCACATGTAAGAGTATTTACACTGGTGGTCAGAAATACATTTTCTCTTGGGAGATGCTTGCCAGAGACATCTCTGAAACCTTGCAGAGCAGAACTGGAACCACATGAGAGCTGTTGTTGTGACCTACAGACTTTTTCAGATGCTTCTGGCAGTTACATTTCTCCCTTTCTTCGGATACTTTTTAAAATCCCCACTCACAATCATAACACTGTATCAGAGCAAAAGTCTTTTTTCCCTGTATTTTTATTTCCTAACAAAAATCCCAATATCCCAATAAAACCCAAACCTCATTTCACAACATGATATATCTGCGTCCTGCTTGTATGTATAAAGCCCCAGGGTTAAATTTTCAGCGTGGTGAATAGTAGATATCTGCTAATGAGATTTGCTCTTGCTGCTCCTTGACACCTTTTTAAACACTCATACTGGTGATTTATTTTATTGTAGTGTTATAGAAGACACTTAGTAAAGCGTGTTCTGATTTTGCAATCGGCAATATGAACTGGTGTGAGGAACGGGACCAGCTAACCGGCTGCCTCTCTGCTGTATTGCCGCAGATAGTGGTCATAGGTTGTTGGCTCCGTATTTATGTGGTCGTAAATCGCCTGTTTTGCTGACACTTTAAAGTAAATGAAGGAGAGCATCAGCACTGCTGGCTTCCTGGCAGGAGGCCTAAAAGAGCAACTTGGTATGCCTTGTGTGTCTAGCTAATGCCACTGCGATGGAGAGTTTTAATTAACTACATGTCTGTGTGTGCGGAGAAGAAATCAAAGGCACTGGGGAAAAAGAAAGTGTATCTGCTCCAGACTCTTTGAGGGGTAATTTGGTGAGAGCACTAAATGACTTTCAATTAATTGGAAAATATTTTCTTAAATATTGCCAGAAAGTACAAGAAAATCAGTCTGAAGGGAAGACTATAAAATTAGTCTGTAGATCTAGTCCATTTGCGCCATACTTGTTGGAAGATGTCATGGTAGTACAAGTCAGAGGTGTGGGGATTGTGAAACTAATCTGATACGCTGGATTTCATTAAGCTCCCTAATTGTAATTATCAGAAGAACACTGGAAGCTGGTTTGATCATGGCCAGTATTTTTGATTATTGATTTGTGTAACAGTTTCTAAGCTTATAAACATCCAAAAATTCATTGTTAGTACAAGTATAATTTTTATAGCAAATCTTTTATAACTAGGTAGCCTTATGAAAATTCTAGCTGTTGAAATTGAACTTATTAGATGGGAATCTTAGCTCTGTTTCCTGGTTCTCATAGTTACAGGAAGAAAGTTCACTCAGTTCTCTTCAGACTGTCAAGAGGGGGAGCTCTTTATGAAAAGAGCAGTTCTGAGGAGCAGGGTTAATTCATTTACCACTAGATATGGTGCATGATTTATTTTGGATAATGTTTGGTGTATGATTCATTGTTCTATCTGCAGTATAGCAAAGCCAAAAGGGCCAGCTCAGGTTTGTATAGGGCTTGTTATGTCATACTATATTTACATTAATCCCTGTAATCTTTTTATAGCCTCAATACAGCTGACTTCCACCCTTTTATCCATCTTTTAACCAAGATAGAAAACCTGCTTTATTATTCATTTAGCTTTTCTTCCAGAAGAAACGGAGCTTTTCCAAGAGCCAATCCACAACTGTGCAACAAACTCCACGAGGGGCTGGGGATGACCACACAGTCTTAGCTTTTGTCCCTATTTGATCTTCCACCCTTAATATAATTCTAGGATACTCTTTGCATTAAATAACCACAGTGAAAGAACTGAACTCTTTTCTTCCTCTGTGTGATGAGTGATTGGTCAGTTCCTTCTATTCATCTTATTTTAAATGCATATTCTCCTGTGAACTGTATTGTCAGATGAAATCTTCCCTCATCCCCAAAGCCCCATTTTTTTTGCTTGTTTCTTAACATGGCCAAGGTTATTTTCTGAACACAGAATTCTAGGTCTGATTCCCTAATATCTTTCTTTCTTCCTCCTGATGTTTATGAAAAAGCGAATCTGAAGACTGGAATAGATAAGGTGGATTTCTTAGTATGAATTATCAGATGCCATTTCAGATGTATACAGCAGATGGGGAGTCTTATGGGAACGGGAGAAATAAATGCAACAGATGCGTCATAAGAGCAAAAAAGCTATTTATGAGAATAGTTCCAAGAATGGAAGATGCCATCAAAAGGTTATTTACCTTTTGGCAAATCATTGCATTTTGCCTGACTTTTTCTAATCTGAGAAATGAGAAGTAGTTTGGCATTTATTATCAGAAACTAGTTGTAAACAGAAATGTCTTGTTTCTGTGGGTAGAATTCTAGGTGGCTCCACTGCTCATGACAAAGACAGACAAAGGAATCCTTATGAACAACATGGGGAAAGTCCAGAACCCAGAAAAAGTAACTGTCTCAGAGTATTCCAATAAAAGTGATGAATGCTGTGGTCTTAAAGACTTTTGCTGTGGTCTTATAACCTTTGTAAGATCAGCACTTCACATTAAGTTACAGCAATGGTCCCGTGCAGAGTGTAGGGGGACATGAGAAACACTGTCCTTATTGGAATCCCCACCCCGTATACCAGGCTTGTGTGGTTCTGCAGGTAGTGCATAAGCAGGATCTGGAATTCATTGCAGCAGCATGTGAATGCTAAAAAGTTCAGGAAACATAAGAAAAAACTTTTTTTAAAATGTGAAGGTGGTCAAACACTGGAACAGATTGCCACAAGGTTGAATGTTCTCCATCCTGGGAGACAATCAAAACCTGACTGGTTATGGCCCTGAGTGGTCTGCTCAGGAGGATGGACTGGAGGATCCCCAGAGGTCCCCACCAGCCTTGATGACCATTGCAGGCTATGAAACACAAAGAAATACCTCTACATTATGAAGCTTCTGACTCCTAAATTCCTGGAAGCAGGGAAGCTTAGTCCTACTGTTTGTCTTGCTGCTTGCCGCTATCTGTATTGATTTCGTCCTTAGGGCTGGTCTTGGCCACCGTCCCAGAGGATGCTGAGCTAGGATCACCACTGATCTGATCCAGCATGGATGTTCTTGTGTGTGTTACGAGGATACGGCCTGGACTGCAGATAAGGAGTAAGTCTAATTATGGAGGAGAGCTTATTTAGGAGAGGAAGGTAAAGCAATGCAGCTACGCCTGCGATCCATGCAGGGCAGCCCTGGGAGAGTCCTGACACTGAGCCACGTTTCTTCTATGGGCACTGTAACTCAGGGCGGAGATGCTGGAAATCTGGCCAACGCCAGTGTCCCCAGCCTGCTCCACCTGGGCTGCTGGTGAGGCTCAGCAGCTCAAGCACAAGGCAGACACGTGCCCTGTACTCACCTCTTCTCTACGAAAACTCAACACAGCTTCCTCTTCGTTTTAACTGCGTAGTCCAGTTATTGGGGAGCCGACATTATCCAAAGAGCTAAACAAGTTGATGTTTGTGGCATTTCACTGCTGGGCAGCTGGGAGGCTTCAATTTGTGTTATAACACTTAATCAGTTTCACCTGTTTAATAGATAGGACTATCGTCTTAATGGTTGACATCTCGTTAAGGTGTGTGAAAGGTTTGCCACAAACTCTAAATGCCTCAGTAGGAGAAGCCAACAAGGCAAGGTTTGAAATGGGATACTTCTGAAGTCAGAAATGGAGAGGAAGCAAAGTAAATTGAGCAAAACAAAACCTCCAAACACCAAAGACTGCTGCTGCTTCAACTGTGAGTCCTTCTTGTCTTTCTTTATAAATGTCAGTTTCTTTATAAATAAACAATTTGCTCTTTTAAAATAATTGGTGATGACTCAATAGCTCATCTTTATTATTGTGTGTTTTAAATATGCAGACTTCAGCAAGTCTAAATCTGTGCTCTTTGGGGGAAAAAATAAGGCTTTAATCATATTCAGACGTAGCCTCCCTTTCATCTGGTAGTTTACTTGCTTTGACAGGTGAATATAACTTTCTGAGATCTGTGTTTTGTTTTTCAACCCACTCACCTACTTATATAACTTTCCTTACATACAGATTGTAATTTTATTTTACCTTAACTGACACCAGTCAGATAAAGAGGCAGGTTTACAGACATGGGCAGTTTATTTATTATATTCCAGTTGGTGTTTATAATATTCTTTCCTGAAAATTAAGTGTTTCTCTTATAAAAAGGGAGGTAAGCAAGATTGCACATGGCAATGCAGGAGTATTTTTTATTATTGTTATTTCGTAAACCCCCCCCTACCAGGCACTGAGTAAAGGATCTCGACACTGCTGTTGCTTGGTTATCTTCTGCTTTGCCCAGTGCTGATTGCCACAGGGCTGCAATATAGCTCTGCTCCTCATTTTAGTTAATGAGAAAGAAAGGTGGGAAAGCATGTAGTTTTATTTTCTTAGAGGTTGTATGATGTAAGGCTTGTGGGCTCTCCTCTTTGAGGAGGCATTGAAGTACCTGGGTGCTTTGGTGGGGAGTCTCCGTAGCCGTGCAGCAGCGATGGGGACCATCCATTAATGCTGTGCTGGGGAGAGCAGGAGCTGTCAGAGCCTAGCACTAGCACTGAAGGGACAGGAAAATAAGATAAATCCAGTTAAACATGAGTGTGAAATTATCACTCTGAGGTGAAGGTGGATATTTCTAGCAGCAAACAGCCAGTGGGTTGGCCCACAGTAAAAAGACAGCATTACCTTTCAAAGGGGAACGTGACTTTTGCAGGTGGAGCAAGACTTTGGCTTCAGGACAGGCACACCTACAAATAAATACTGTTTCTTTCAATCGTTTGCATGTATTATGAAAAGCACTAGCAGCAGAAAGAATAACAAGCTGCCCCGTATGTCTGTCTGTAGGAGATCCACATGGAAGCTTGGCTTGCAGCAGGTAGCTTTCTGCCTGTGCTATCACAAGCGTCTCTATGCTGTCAGAAACAGCTGTGTGTTACTTCACTTTCCAGGCACACGTGTTTCCTGCTGCCAAAGCTGCCCTTTGGGCCTGCCCCTCCATGGTGTGGCTTGTGCCAGTAGAGATCCAGGACCCCTGCACTGAGAGAAGAGCTTCTGCATGCATCATCTTTAATGTAAGGATAGACTTGCGTTGCCTGAATTGATTCTAGTTCATAAAGCTGACATTTAATTGACATCAGTTAACCATCGATGTCCTCAGCAGAGTTAGTCCAGCTTTCATGTTTTAATAACTGTGAACAGCATGGAGTCCCAGGTAGATTCCTTTCAAGGCAGATTCATTAGACCAAAAAAGATCATTAGCTGCTGGCAATGGATTGTTTCTCAGTCAGGCAAACGCAAATTCAGCCATGCTTTGAACTGCCAGTGTAGGCTTGTTTCGGTGACAAAGGAAGCAGGTGAGCTGTGGTGTCCTGATTATTCCTTTTACTTTAGCTTTTAAAAAAATCTTTGAAAACCACAAAGTGTTGGAAATATACTGCCCTATCCACTAATGAGCAGTAGAAGTAATGAGATATCTCAAAACTCCCTCAGTGTCCACCTACTCAGTGCATACTTGGATGAACTTCATCTAATTCTTTTCAAAGTGACGTCTGGGTTTGGTGTCAGGAGAGAAATCCTGGAAGCAGTTTCCATCCATTTCAGTCGTTCAGTCACTTCATGTTGAGGGATAAGCACAGATCAGATCTGGGTATCTATTATGCTCTGTGATGAGCGTATAATGAGATGGTTTCTGCCTTGCTGTATTCTCCTCTGGTCTGTGGGCAACCTTCATGAAACCAGGATGAGAAAAGTTTGGTGACAGCCATTGGTTGGCTGGAGAAATTTTTATAGGAAGGAAAAAATACTATGTGGCCATATCCTCTCATGTATGACAGTACAGTGGTGGTAATGGTAGAAGCCCAGCTTGCCCATAAAATTACCTATTTCCCTGGAACGCCTTCAGGGGGATTTCACAAAGGGTGTGGGTCTGCCTCTGTCCTTTCCCTTCTGGTCAATAAGGGCTCTGCTCACAGGTACAGCTCTGGCTGCAGCTGCCACGCAGGGATGAGGGAATCCTTATTCCTTATTAATTGAGATAATTAATGGTATTTAATAGACGCTTGCTGAAAGAAACTGCTCCTTTGGTAAAGCGCAATATCTTGCTGTGGCTTTTATCTCCTGTTTGCATTGGCATCCTGAAATATGTATGTGTGAAAAAGTGTGTAGTCCCTTTCTTAAAAAAAGAAATAAATAAAATTTGTCATTCTCTGCATCTTATTTACCAGAAGCACTCCCTCGTGCACCACTCCAGAGAGATAAAAGATTTCTGAGCTGCTTGTGGTTTTGTACTTCTTGCCTTATATTTTCTCACAGGAAATAGATGCGGCGCATGTGAATGTGGGAAGTTTGGTCTCAGTCCTTGTGACTAGCAACGGGGAAGATGTATGCAGTTTTAATCTCAGAAAAAGTCAATCGTGCTTCCTTTAATAATGAAAGTTATTTAAGTCCAGGCATCTTGTCTAGCTAATATGATTTTTTTTTTAAATTGACTAGAGAGCTGGACATACTCATCTGAAGAGTTTGAACCTAGCCTCACTAAACAGCTTGTTTATACAAGAGTGCAGATATTGGCATATGGTTATGAAATAGCTAGCATAGATACTGATAATCAGATATTTTTTTTAAAAATAATTGTTCTTCTTTCCCTCGAATGCCACTCTAGATTCTGCACAGTCCATCTTGTGAAAGTTTCTGAAAACACTTTATAGGAAAAGACTTCACAGAAATCATTACTATCTGTTAACATGTGCTTTGCCACAATTTGGTTCATATTCTTAATAGTGACTGTAACCTACGTTATATACTACCAGAGGATTTGGCAGATTTTTTTGTTCTGTGCAGGCCTTGAATTCAGGATAAATGATCTGCTAGAGAACAAGGAGCTGAACTTTCTACAGGGATTACTTGATGAAATTGTGTGGATGGCCTTGGATTTAACCCTCCCTCTCCCTCTTTTGTTTTGTCCATTTATTATAGTATGTAGGTATGGAAGAGTTGAAAAGGCAGAATATTGTGTTTTATTGTGTGATTATATTGCAAATCCAAATGAAATCTCATCTGCATACCTTATTCACCCATTGCAATGTGTTACTAGAAGGGAAACACTGTTAGCTACAAGCTGTGCAGAGCTCGTGGCTGCAGACTTTATATTTTTTCCTCAAACATTAGGAAGAGTCTACACTATCAGGTTAGATACTTGGCTTGCTGCCTGTATAGGGTAGATAATATACTACTATTGTAAATTGTCTTGGTGGGACTTGAAAGACTATAAAGAACCAGGATGGTGATGTCAAGTTTCATCCAAAATGGATCCCCCAGGAAGACCAGCCAGCCCTGCACCCTCACCTTACAGCTTTAGGCAGCTGCCTGCTGATTTTGCTGTACGCCTGGCAGACCCAAACATGCCAGACTTGCTGTGCATTCACAGCAGGTAATGTGCTGCTTTCAGAATTCCAGTACTGGTTGAATTGCTGTCTGGAACATGGAATTAAATACTGATTTAGCATTAACAGTTCAGGAGATGGTGATCTTAATATTGCTTTCTGCAAGGATGTTCTGGAAAACACCCGTGTGTGTTGACAGACTGTAGTGGTGCTTGCCTAGTAAGAATGGATGAGTAAACACCACCCCACGGGTTAAGTTCTGGAGAAAACCATACATATATATATATATATATATATATCTTCTGTACACAAGGTATAATAGATAAGTATTTTGGGTAGGTAAGTAACTCTTCTCAAGGAAAGTTTGGTAGCATTTGCAGATGGAAAGCATTAGTTACCTTTGTTGGAGTCTGGGTTAATAGCAGATAATTAAAACACTCCCTCAGTCTGTTTCTTCCTCTGGAATAATTAATTAATTCATCTTTTTCAGCTGCAAATTTATAATGATCTAGTGCTGTGTGTGTTCAGAGGTCATTATTGCATGTCTGCTAAGCATTTGCAGTACTGGATATTTCACATTTACAGCTTATGGCACTAAAAATCCTGGTCTTCCACTTCATTCATGGGAAGAGTGTTCTTGTGACTGATGTTTGTGACCTTGTTTTTCAAAAATACTTTGTATTCCAGAATGTTACTTAAGTGTACTTAGCTCTAAATATGTAACATGAAAATCTAATTCATTTACTGATTCATACACGCTTTTGAAAGGTTTTTAAG
This sequence comes from Aramus guarauna, assembly GCA_013400195.1. Classification (NCBI taxonomy): domain Eukaryota; kingdom Metazoa; phylum Chordata; class Aves; order Gruiformes; family Aramidae; genus Aramus; species Aramus guarauna. The sequence goes on from VXBL01006845.1 coordinate 44,767, forward strand.
TTTTAACAAAGCAAGAATATAATGCAATATCCAAAGTATTTAGGAGAGCACGTTAAAAGAAAAAAAGAAAAAGGGAAAAAAGAAAACAAGAAAAAAAAAGGGGGGAAAAAAAAAAGCTAGTTTTGAGATAGGAGCTGTAGTTTTAGGAAACATCTGGAGCTAAAATAACATCTCACTCCGGAAAAAGGGGGAGAGAGGGAGGTTCTGGCTTCTCCCTCTCATGCTCTGCTCCGCTGACTCCCCTGCTCTTGCCCCTGAAGCAAGTACCAGAGCTTTCCAGGTGGTTGCCTGGTAGGTGGGTCCCGCTCCCTAAAGCAGCAGCAGACCAGCTCAGGGGAGTAACGTTTCTTGCTGTGTCATTGAGGTGTATTACCTGACATCCAGCATGAGAGCTAGTGAAGGGAAGATGCAGGGCTAGTGCAAGCATGATGGTGGGGAGGAAGCAGAAACCCCACCAGGTGTTGGGGACTGGATTCTGAACTGCTCCCTTCTTTAGGCAGTTAGGTCTCCCATTTTAATTTAATCTCCTTTTTTTTATAGAATAGAATATTTCAGTTGGAAGGGGTCTATAACCATCATCTAGTCACTGGGTACCAGGGAGAAGAGCTCAGCACCTCCGTCTCCTCTTCCACTCCTCAGGAAGCTGTAGAGAGCAATGAGGTCGCCCCTCAGCCTCCTTTTCTATAAACTAGATAAACTCAAAGTCCTTCATAGGACGTTCCTTCCAGCTCTTTCACCAGCTTTGTTGCCCTCCTGGACATGTTCAAGGACCTTCACATCCTTCTTAAATTGTGGGGCCCAGCACTGCACACAATATACCCCAGGTGAGGCTGTGCCAACGCTGCGTACAGCAGGATAATCTCCTCTTCTGACTGGCTGGTTTTGCTGTGTTTGAAGCACCCCAGGATGTGGTTTGCCCTCCTGGCTCCAGGGCACGCTGCTGGCTCATACCGAGCTGCTGTCGACCAGCACCCCAGGTCCCTTTCTGCAGGGCAGCTCTCCAGCCAGTCCTCTCCCAGTTTATACTTGTGCCTGGTGCTACTCCGTCATGGGTGCAGAGTCTGGCATTTGTTCTTGTTAAATTTCATCCCACTCATGATTGCCCAGTGCTCCAATCTGTCTAGATCCCTCTGAGAGCACCTCCCAGTTTGGTATCATCAGGAAACTTGCTAATGGTGCATCCAACTCCTTGATAAATACATTGAAGAGGACTGGCCCCAGAACTGAGCCCTGAGGAACACCACTGGTGACTGGTTCCCAGCCAGATGGAGCCCTAAAGGGGAGCTGCCGGAAGTCGGATTCAAACCCACGGCTCTAGGGGAGACTGCTCGGCCATCCTGACCTGCAGGATACTGCTGTTACTACTGAGTAATTTGTATATGTGTCGATATTTTTACTAATGCTATATTGTGCTTTTTATTTTTCTCACAAAGAGGATGTTCAAAAATTTCCAAACTAAATTGTATATTGTGTTGAATCTACTGTAACTATAATAACTGATATTAATTTGGTACATGCAGCTGTTTCATCCTGTGAATACCCGACTGTTAGTATGTTGAGAAAGAAGCAGGGATTGTTGCACATAAATTAAGTATGCCATGTAGCAGAGGTTTGAAGGCGTACAGAAATCAATAAAAATGCAGTGTGTTACACAAGGGCATTGCTTAAGGCTGATGTGTTTCCTGTAACGTCTATGAAAATCCCCTTGAGGCAGGTACAAGTTATTCATGGTGAGAGTTCTCTGTGACATTTCAAAGGGGACTGTGACACTGAAACAAATTGTATGTCCCCGTGCTGCATTTTTATAAAAGGAATTCATGTGCTGGAAGCTGTATCCAGGAAGCTCCAAACATACAAATTTGGTCAGGATTTGGGAGTAAAAGTCAATATGGAAGGCAAGAGGCATACTGATTTGGGAGCATCACCTTTAAAATCCAATGGCTCTGTTTGGAATGAAAAATTAATAGAAAAACCAAATTTTGGAATGGGACAACCAGAAACTGACTATCAGAAATGGCCCCAAAACGTAATTGTTCACCAGAACCTGAAAGAACAATATTTGCCAATGGCAAAAAAAGGCTACAGTCTCTACTAGATTGGTCAGAAATTGATACCAGTTTTATTTGGCACCGGTATTGAAGGAAATCAGTTGCTACTATTTGGAGAAAACAGTTCTTCTGGCTCCATTTTGTCAATATCTTTCTTGCATTGGGAAGCCCAAAGTGCTGGACCCAATACTCTGATGCAGTCTCACTGGTGATGAGTAGAGGGAAATAATGACTTGTCTTGACCTGCTGGCCCTGTCCTTCCTTGGAGATACGCAAGAGTTGACTGGACAAGGACCTATCTTGTCCTGACTTCAGAGTTAGAGCTATCTTCAAAGTTGGGCCTGCTTTGAACAAGGCGTGAAGGCGTGAGAGCAGGTAAGTGACAAACATCCCCTGAAACCTAAATTGTGCTGTGATTCTACAATTATGTCACATAATTTTGAACAATTTTATGTAACAACACTCTTATGAATTGATGGTATTCATGCTGTGTCTTGGTATGCAGTTAATGTGCCCCAAACCTTTGCGCTTTTACCCTTGTACTCCTTCTAGGGCAACAAGTAGTCTTCTCTGAGTCCTAACAGTATGTAAAGACTAGCCTGTGTAACCAATATTTTTATAACATACTGGAAATCTGTGCTTCTTGTTATGATGGGAGACAGAAGCTATGCTGTAATGCATTTCAGCATTCCAGTCTTGGATAAAGAGCAGGCCTGGGTGACTTACTGGGAGGGATGCTTTGATAGGCAGATGTGCAATTTTCCCATATTTAGAATTAGTAATGTATTTAAATGTTGTGGAAGCAGGGATTTGGTACCAAAGGTCCCAAAACCTGTTTGTATGGAGTCAGTAGTTTTGCCCAAATTGGAGTCCTAGCCAATGTGGTGGTGGTGGTGTTCGTTTGTTTGTGGTTGGGTTTTTTTGTTTGTTTGTTTGTCTTTAAAAACCATAACTAGTGGAGTTGAGAGAAAAAGAATTATTCCAGTTTCAGTAAGTCTTCTTGCCCCCTGTAGCAAGATGGGGAGAGTCCAATAAGCAGCAATACAGATGACAGAGGTATGGCCATCAAAGGCTACTCCTAGAGTAGCAACTCTGGAATGAGCTGAAGTTGCAACCTACGCCCTCTCTCCTGTCAGCACGTAGCTGTTTGGGTCTTCAGCCAGCAGCTCCAAAACATTCTGTTCACTACTTCAAGACACAGTGATGATGTAAAGCTGATTAAATACATCTTGAATGGATGGGAAAATTAACTAAATAGGTCTTAATTTAAATCAAGTCTAAGTCACGCAGATAACATTACCCGTTGGCTGCAAGACTTGTGGATTGCACAAGGAAGGCTCTTCTCACAGAACAAAGCATGTACCAAGCATACAGGGACCTCAGTGAGGAATCTGTCCAAGCCGATTCCTGGAGGGCACCAGTGTCTCCTTTACCAGTGGAATTTTTTGGCCCAGAACTTCAGCAGTTAACTCTCAGGCTGTTGCCCAAAAATCTGCTGATCTGGCTAACTTGCTGGTGAAAATGCAGTGGTACTTAGTATACAAAAGGTGAATTCAGCCCTGATTTCTGACCCATGACTCAATTTCATATAGCAGTGTCCATACTGACTGAATTGAGCTCTAGTAAGCGAACTGGAAACCTCAATAAAAATTACGTATTTATAAAGATGTATGTATTCCCCAAGGGCTTTGTTACAGACTTAACGAACTGCCTGTCCATCACACAGCCAGACTCATTGGACTCGAGGCAGGAGATTGTTCTGTTGCAGGATGTTGATGGGCTCCAGCAGATGTGTTCCGCAGCCACTGAAAAGAAAATTGCTGGGACGTGAGGTGCGTTGGTATTATCCACTGGAAGGGTTAGGTCTACTGGTTCTGAAGTTCTGATGATAGTAGGTGATGAACAGGAAACAGTCCTGTTGGGTATCCTTACCAATAGTCCCTTGTATGTCTTTGTGCTGGTGCCCAAGCTAAAATTTCAATAATAGGCTCTTATTCTTAGCATATTTGGAGAATGTCTGATTCCACTTTGCATTATTTGTGTATGTAACAAAAAGCAGTGCAAAGTCTGAGTTGAATTTTCAGAATACCTGATGACAACTGACATTGTTCTAGAAGGTTCAATGAGATAATGGAAAATACTGAAAAATAATTTTAATGTGGCTGTGCATAATAAAATCCTTAGTAATGACTTGTCCTTTGAGAGCACATTTGAAGAATCAAGTTAAGAATAATGATAAACCCATATAAGCTAATGTGAAAATGTCGGCAATGATCACACTGATCAATGGAGCTTCAAGTGCTGTTCACATTACAGTGAATTAATGGGTTTAATCAGAGTAACAGGAAACATTTTGGGGAAAAAATGTCTTTCCTCAAATAGAACTCAATAAAATACTAGGTTTTTTCTTTTGTTTGTATGTTTTTCCCCTGTCAGTTTACAGCTATTGTACCTGCTTGTACTGGTGGTTGATGAGGTTCATGTTGTGTGGATGTTACATGATGCTTCATAAAACTCTTTACAATTAGAAAAGGAAACAATATTTGTAAATTCTGGCTTTATTTTGGGCAAAGTTAAGAAATAACAGGTAACAAGGGGGTTTCCAAATTCAGGAAAGTGGCCAGACTCCGCACTTGAATGTGGGTACACAGTTTTTTCTGCTTCTGTGTCACTTGCTAAATACTTTCTGGAAAAAGAGGTTTAACCCAAGACTTTTTACAGCTGAAATGATGTGCAGAATGGTCAGCTGAGCTGGCAGGACTTGGGGCTGTGACCTTCTCACCCAGCACAGCTGAGAAGAGAAAGGAATACATCCTCACTGTCTAAGCTTACGTCCATACCACCCTGTCAAAACCCAGTGCAGCTGCAGGGTTCTGAGGTTAGTGGTGCTATGCAGTTTTAATAATGAATTTGAAATTGTTCTCGTAGATGTCACGGTAAAAGCTTACTGTGCTGCAGTGATTTACACTGACGTCAGTGTACAGTAGCAGGCAATCTATTTAAATGCCAGGTCCAGCATCTCCAGCACTGGAAATAAAAGACATCACAACATCCCGTGATATCAAAGGCCTCTTTCCCACCTTTTCTATCCTTCCTCTGTCACTCCATAGCCCTTCCTGGGTTTCTGTCTGGCTTTAAGCAAAGCCACTGACAAAGTGAGAGCATCTCTTTTAGTTTTGTGCTGTTCTTTCGCTGAATAGGAGAGTTGTTTTCCTCCTTATGTTTCAGGGCTTTCCCTGTGGGCCCTGAAAAAAATACTAGTTCAAAAAGAATGGCTGAATCCCGTGGGACCAAGGCATCTCCTTCCAAAGAGACAGTGGAGTATGTTATATAGATGATAATGAAGTTAAACGTGGTTAAATGGAGACTTGCTTTAAAAATATGCCTTTTCAATATTTTTATAACTTTACATTTTGCCTCTAGTTCTGCAAATGCAAATGTGCTGAACTTTACAGGTATCACTGAGTGCTGTTGTCAGACCTTTTTGGTTGCACAAACAGTAACATAAAGCGATGCATAGACTCAGAATGTTGTGAGGAACCTGGGAAGCTCTCTTCCTGCCCCCTGTAATCTTCGGGGACCAGACTCACTGCTTTATAGTAAAAATATATTTACATCAGTAGCAGAAACAGATTGCGAGCTAGAAACAAGACTGCTGTGTGTCAGGACTGTGCTGTCTCAGCTGCCAGCTGTCTTTGCAGCAGAACTTCAAGTCTTGTCGTGGTCACAGGTAGGAATGGGCATGAATAGCAATAAAGGCTTTGTCCTGGGCGTATTCCAGCTGTTCTAGTGGGAATTAGACATTTGAGGAGGGCAGCTGAGAAAAAAAATATGATCTTTGTCTTATATTATTCACATTGGTCTTCTCTATGAAATACCTCATCCTCAAAACACCTTGTAAGTATGAATGCTCCTAGGTACATTCCCTTAAATGCCCAAAATTAGTAAACTACATTTGAAGATATAAAGCAGATTGAGCGTGTGGAAGCCTGTGGTGGTTATAGGAAATTGGGAATACTAGAGAAGGCTGGCATAGCATATCTGTGCTCTGTAATGATAACAGATGATGCCTCAGGAGCGTATGTTATCAGCAGGATCCAGAGGAGGTACAGCATCTGAGTGTATGGCAGGGGAGGGAGAGTTCCTTCTATCCCCTGAAACTGATGCCAAGTATCAGCTTTTTTTCCCTCCCAAATCACTACTTCATCATGGACTTGAGCACCAACTGGAGAGCTCTTTGCTCTTGTGATTGTTGCCTGTTGAGCTGGAATAACATTTTTTCTTTGTCCTTTTCATTCCAAAGTGTAAATTGGGGAGTTCTTCAAAACAAAGAGAAAGAACTGCCTTTATTTTAACAATCACGTCTGTTCTTCACAAGAAGTATGAGTATGGGCTTTTGTTCCTGTTTAGGGTAAGGCATCTTGTCCACTTTCATTAGAGCAAATTCAAATGAGGAGCCAAGCTCAGTCCTCTTCCTGACCTGGCCTCTTCCTGTCCAGTAACTTTTCGACTCCCATGGATAACAGTATCACAGAATCACAGCATCGTTTAGATTGGAAAAGACCCTCAAGTCCAACCGTTAACCTAACACTTCCAAGCCCACCACTAAACCATGTCCCTAAGCACCACATCTACACATCTTTTAAATACCTCCAGGGATGGTGATTGCACCACTTCAATGAGGAATTCACTATTCCAATGCTTGACAAACATTTCGGTGAAGAAATTTTTCCTAATATTTAATCTAAACCTCCCCTGGTGCAACTTGAGGCCAGCTCCTCATGTCCTATCACTTCTTCCTAGGGATAAGAGACTGACACCCATCTCACTAAAACTTCCTTTCAGGTAGTTGTAAAGAGCGATAAGGTCTCCCCTCAGCCTTTATTTTATGCATACTGAAGACCCCCAGTTCATTTATGACTATAAATGCAGGGTGTGGATGTGGGTGTGTATTTAACATGGCTGCAGTAAAAGGTAGCTCTACAGCTGACACCGGGGCAGAACCTGACCTGCAAAATCCTTATTACTAATTGATGAGCAAGTGTCTAACTTGACTTCCAGCTTCCGGCTCAAGTGTTCTTGCAGTGAAAAATATCCTCCTGCTTGTTTGGAAAAAAAAAAAAAAAAATCTGTAAATCATTGGAGATGTGGTAAGCATGGAAACTCGTAATGACAGGATAATTATATCTTATTATTAACGGTGAATTTATTTTAATTTTTAGATGACAAATTCCTAAAATTTCAAGTGCAACTGCATGTCTATACTCTGTTAAGTTCTGTCTTTATTTATAAAGACAATATCAAACAAGCTATCGAACCTGAAGGAGTTAAGTGTTGCAGCCTCATGGCAATTAACTGATGTTAGAAGAATCAGCTGATGTTCTGTTGCCCAGACTGAAGCAGAAGAACCAGGGATAAAAGCAGTTCATCGCCGAACCAGTGCTGGAGACCCCGTGTCCTCTCTTGGCGCTCTCCAGGAAGGCTGAGACATGGTCGAGAAGTTTTAGCTTAAAGAGGGCTAAACAGGGTTTAGCTGTTAGACCTGGCTGTGGAGAGCTGGATGTAACAGAAAGAGCCTTAGCGAAGGGGGAGCTGAAGAAGGGCTTGCCTCCTGCTAGCTAGAGGCAGGAGAACCGTGTGGGATTATCTACAGTATTGCAGGACACTGGCTCTTCCAGATTTTTGCAGGGTATTAAACAAGCTTTGAGGGTTGGTTTCCATCTCCATGAAATAAAGCCACTTCCTACTTAGCAAAATTCTGTGAAAACTGTAAATCCCAGACCTGTTGGTACTGGATACTAGTTGTGCTTGGTGCTTCCTTCTGCACATTCCAGCCTTTCTCTCCTCTTCAGATGGAAAGGATGGGGCCTGTGGCTATTTGCTCTCTGATACATGTTGCTTGGACAGAGGTGACGAACTTCAAGCTCATTTTATATGGACATATTTGCAATTAAAAAAAAGAGCACAACAAGTGCAGCAAGGCTAATTATCACACAATGGCAGTAATGATAAATAATAATGATAAATAATAGTGATATAACATATTAGGCAATAAAAATACTAAAATATCTAATAACGAGTAGCATATTCAAAAGTGTGCAAGGTTTCTCAAGAGTCTTGTATGTTTGGAAAGTGGGGTTCATTAATGCAATTGTCAATACTAGAGTCTTGTGACTGTGTTACGCAGTATGTATAAGAAATAGGCAATATGTTAAGTCCAAGCCCTTCGCTGTGTACAGAAAACAGTAACCCAGTATCTGACAAATGTTAGCCATCCCCTTAGACTTCCCTCTTTTTCTAAAAGCAAGGTCTTTACACATTTTCTTCTCTTATTCTTAAGAGAGAGAGTGTCTTTTTTTCTTTCCCTCAGAAGCCTTTCTGTTTGTGTGATTAATATATTCCTTGCATACCCTGAAGAGGGAATCTCTGCTTCTCTCTGAGATCCATGCTGACTCCGTATCACTTACTCTCCTAACTAACATAAGGACTATTTATGTTTTCAACAAAAAGAAATCATGCTGGTTTTGAGTGTGATTTTCTTGTTGACATTTTAGAAACTGTTTCAGGCTCTTCTTAATATTTAGACAAACTAATATATTTGCTTTTTTGTGGTGTTGCTGTTGACATTTCCTAAGGGAATTGCTGAAGATGTTAACAACTTCCCAGCACAGGCATGCTGTAATGGAATAGTTCTTTGCTTGTGGTCCTGACACAAATTCCTCTTAACTGATGTTTTTGCTGGAAGTAATGTCATTGTGATAACTTATGGGAGTCGGGGTAAATGTGAATCAGCCGTGGCTATTTTGGGGACCATAAATGTCTGCTGAAATCCTTAGTGTTTTGCTTCTTGCAGATATGACAAGCGGAAGGTGCCAATTTATTGTGTGCATCAGAGGCTCTGTGCTGCACATCCACCTGCAGTGCCGGGCGGGAAGAAAGTCCACAAGGAGTTGGTGATGGCCAGGAGAGCTTCTAGCTCAGCCCATGGAAATTGGTCAGTTAGAGGCTTGGCTAAGTTTGAAGTCAGTAGCCATGAAAAACAATCACATAGCAGAACTTGCCCTTACATGTGTAGTGTATGCCCCAAGGGCACTGTAGGTTAGGCACAGATTGATGTCACTGTGAATTTGGGTTTTTAAGCCATGGTTTTGAACCTGTGCACTGCTGTATCTTTAGTATCTGGTCAGTACAAACAGTGCCTAATTACATTAGCAATTAACCCAGGACTATCCACTTAGAGAATTTATTTAACCTCTTATGTGTGAAGGTTTTGAAGACTCTTCAAGCAGGTTGGGTTTTGTTCTGGAATCCCTGATTAAAAGTATGAAGCTCTTACGTGCGGCCAGCCAGGCAGGTTAGCCTGTGCTCTGTATTAAAAATACCCACAGTGCTATCTACGAGAATCAGCTATAGCTTACAATCTTTTAGCAATACAGTATCTTTTTCTGACTGGCCACCATGTATTGCAGCTATGGAACAAATTTTCCTCAAAAAACATTGCTGTTTTAAAATCTTTTTGATTGAAAAACATTTCTGTTTCTGGGATTATCCTAATCTCAGCTTTATGTCCTCTGTGTTTTCAGTGAAACTGTAGAGAAACTTGTTTGCAAGACGGGCATGCAGCAGCATTTTGGCCGTGTTGTTTGTTCCATTTCTGAGCCCTTCAGTGGAGGCTTGGGGAGAGGCAGTCTTTGTTGGTCTGCGGCTGTTTCCCTGCCTTGAAAAAAACCCAAACTGTCAGGAAGAAAGATATTAGTCCTAAGGGTAGACTCCGGTTACATTAAATAGAATAGCAGCCACTTGGAGATGGGACTGGAAGGCAGCCAAAAGGACACTGTGAAATTTTTCAATAGTCTGTCCCTCTGCCTGTCTTCAGTGATCGACAGAGAATGTAATTTCAACCTTCAAACTATTCACTGCAACCCAAAGGAAGTGAACGCTGTTCCGGCTCTATTTTAAAGAGCGTTGTAACCTAGATGAGAAGATACTCTCCTCTCAAATGTGCATTTTGTTCAACAATTGCAGTGAGTCATTGCAGATATCACTACTTACTGGCTTAAGTAGATTGTCCTTTTGACTGTCTTGTATGTGTTTTGTAAGGCAAAAATTTGGCCTTGACCAGTGGATATAACATAATTTCAATGAGTATTTTGATTAAGGATTTCTCAGGTGGCTGTTGCTGCGTGTAACAGCAGCTGGAGGCGGCCAGCCTGGAATTGCCAAGTGAAGCCATGTTTTGAGGCGTTAGTGTAGTGATGAGATCAACTGGCATTCCTTGTAATGTCTGCAAAAGGGTTTAATTATATGTTATAACATATTTATGAAAATCTCTCAGGTTTATATATATAAAGGCAGATGGCTCATGACTTAGAGCAAGATTAGAGTCTCATGAATCTCCAGCAAGTTTTTGCATGTGTTTGCAGTCTTATCTATTCCCTCCTAGTAAGAGATCTCTGTAGCCTCGTGCCATTGTACGTGAGGTGTAACTCATTGAACCTGGTGGTGCTACAAGGGCTTTACCTCAGCCGAGGCGAGATCAGACCCGGGTCTGTTATCACTTGGTTTCAGGCGCTGCTGTTCCCTCCCCAGTGAGATCTCTACATGTGTCTTGTGAAGGAGAGGAGGAGCTGAGCCCTTTTTAATTTCAAAACATCGCATTTTAGTGAAAGCGGTGATAGGAGGAGATACAAAAAATAAAAAATTGCATTACCTAGATGGTTCCTTAATAAAAATCTCATTCCTACTGTCAAATATTTGCGCTCTTCTCTGTTAAATTATATGTATTCTAATGTTTGTGCAGTGCAGCGCTTGTGTTTTCTTTCCTGCTGAAATGTAGAGTTGTATTTGTAATGCCATTTAAAAAAGGCAACACCCTGCCCCTTCTTTCTACACATAATGGTAGTAAAATAGTTGCTTCAGTAAATAGGAAAGCAAAGAGGTGGAGGTGTGCTCTGTGAATATGTTTTGGATGTAAAGAAATCAAGATGACATTCAGCTTCAGAAAGATGAGCTGTAGGATTCAAGGAATTTAAAATCGTAGGTACAATAGGTATACACACGGGTTCAGTTACCATTGAACTGTGATTTCTCAAAGCTTTTAATGTACTTTATTCTCAGTATCCCACAGACTAATCTGCTCTGTTTTGCAGGTAGGTGTCAAAGTACAGGGGAGGTAAATGATCTGCCTGAAGCCCCGTAGTCCGCCCAGGCCCTGGACAGTCCCTGAAAGCACCACCAAGCATGGCACTCACTACGAGATATACGGGGTGTTCCACAAATGTAGAGTCTTGTCTAAAGTCCCCAGCGACCGCAGCTAGTAATTATCAACAGCAGCAGTCACCGCTGCAAGTAGTCCATTAGCTTCAACAGAAACTGCGCTGGTGCGTTCAAGAGTAAAATAATGTCCTTCTATTTTTTCATTAATGTAGGTAGGGCTGCATTCTGCGGTGCTAAAAATCTGGATTTATGAGATGCTGGCAGTTAGAGTGCTCTTCAGGCCGGATAGTTTTACCCAATAAAATTTTTTAAATGTTTGGCAGATAGAGGAGAAAGAGCCATGTAATAGCCACCTTTCGTTTCGGTATGTGGTAGACACACTAGGCTCTAGCGCTCTGGCTCCGAGTTCTGTCTCTCACTGTGCTTGTACAGACTCCGTTGCTTCTAAAGACATGATCCATGAGATGAAAATAAAGACAGATGTCTCCTGTAACGTGGATGACATGGCTGGCTGGCGTGGGGCTCCGGGATTTAAAACAGGCACCACCATTAGCCACGTCCATCCCGGGGTCCTTCTGGAGGACGGCGTCGTTCAGCTGGGGCTGCATCTTACACCTCAGCGTTACACAGGCCTGCAGATGCTGGTTCCTTCCCAATCTGTTTGTCATGAAATGTCCGTAAAATTTTGTGTTATAACTGCTTTCTGAAAACATCCAGTTGGTTATAAATACTCAGCTTGTTTGGGGTTTTTTTTCCCTCTCTGTGCAAATTATGGTAAAGAAATGAGGGCCAAGAAGACTGAATGACTAAAGGAAGGAGATAAATAAAAGAGAGGTGAAAGGAGTGGGGGGAGTATGAGAGAGTGAATGAAAACAAGGGACAGAGCTGAGAAAAAATGAAGTTACATATGTATAAATATTTTGATGGCTCTAGGAAAATGAATAGATTCAGGATTATAAATTAAGGAAAGAGGTAGCACAACAGAAATTAAAATGTTTTAAGTATAGGGAAAAGATTCCAGGTGTCTTACATCATAGTAATAAGTTTTCGTTTCTTCTGAAGTATTCAAGTGTAAAAAATCAGATTGAAGCAAAAATAGAAGAAGGAGAACTGAATAGTGGACTGCAGCATGAAGGAGAAGGTGATCAGAGAAGGAAGAGGAGCAGAGAGGGAAAGCTGCCTAACTTCGCTTTGCTCTAGTGCATTTTATACTCCAGGTCAATACTTAGGGCCCCAAACATTTTCAGACTTTCAGTATTGTTTTTGCCTTTTTTTTTTTAAAAAGAACACAAATGCTTTCTTAAATAATTTTGTGTTTTTCATTATTTTTGAGGTGCGATTCAAAATATGGTAGTTAAAAATTTTATTTTGTATTCATTGCAGCTGTCTCTCCTCATTCCTCTCTCCCTTCACAGAAACTGTAATTTTTTTTACAAAGAGGGAAAAGTAATATTTTTTTTCCTATAGGAAAGGAGGCACCAGTTAACATACCATACGGAAGTATGGACTAGATGGACCTTGAATGTTTCAGTAGGTAATTCTCCAGGTTTTTTTCAGGCACAAGGTACCATATTCAGTTCTGGGGTCCCCAGTAAAAGACATGGAGCTATTGGAGTGAGTCCAGAGGACTGGAGCACCTCTGCTATGAGGACAGGCTGAGAGAGTTGGGGTTGTTCAGCCTGGAGAAGAGAAGGCTTCGGGGATACCTTATAGCAGCCTTTCAATATATAATGGGGGCTTATAAGAAAGATGAAGAAATACTTTTTAACAGGACCTGTAGTGACAGGACAAGGGGCAACAGTTTTAAACTCAATGAGTTTAGATTGGATATAAGGAAGAAATTCTTCCCTGTGAGGATGGTGAGGCACTGGCACAGGTTGCCCAGAGAAGCTGTGGCTGCCCCCTCCCTGGAAGTGTTCAAGGCCAGGCTGGATGGGGCTTTGGGCAACCTGGGCTAGTGGAGGGTGTCCTGGCCCATGGCAGGGGAGTTGGAACTAGATGATCTTTAAGGTCCCTTCCAACCCAAACCTTCTGTGATTCTATGAGTCTATATTCCTTGTAGCTCAGGGGCTCTGACCTCTTGATCATCAAAGGTTTTCTCTACTGATTACCTTATTAATTTATAAAGCATTACTAGTTCTATTCATATTTGATTGATCTCTTATTTGAAAGAAACTTCTCCGTTTAGACAATTTTAAACCCACCCTTCATATCTCTTCAGTAAAAGTTGTACTAGAAATATCATCGTTAACTTGGTATCACATGATATCACCGCAATGCAAAACCTCTTGATAGAGGAACACAAACAAAACGCGTAACAGAACTCCTGTAGCATGACTGTTGTGTGGAGCCAGAACAACGCTCTTTGTATATGACCTCTTGGGCTTTATTTTTCTGATAAATTTTCTATTTTTCAATTTTACATCTAACATTGCTACATTTATAACACTATGAAGAAAGTGATAGAGTAATTGAATGAAAACATATTTCAATTTCTTTGTGTATCATGGTTGTTGTTTTCAGCTAATAAATGCACCTGAGCATTGATTTTCTTGAGTATGAAAGTAGCCCAGCTCAGGGCAATACAGCTTATTGTGAAGAAAATGTTTTTGGAATTAGCCTTACAAGGAGGTTTCTTGATTGACATTTGCACTTTGTTTTGTTATAGGCAATAATAAGTGGATGCAATACTTCTAAGGGTTAGAATTGCAAAGCCTGTATCTGGGTTGATGCTTAAGAAATCATCCTGCTAGATATTTCTTTGTACCATATTATCTGGTAAAGGCAGGAGTTAAGGACCATCCAGAGTTGCCTAGCATCTGACAGGATAAGGCTCTCTAAAATTGTCTCTTCCTATCCCCAGCTTCTGAATCAATTTCCACTGACATTTTGAATAATTTTCTAACATGGTAGCTAGATAATGCCTGTCCTTGATTCACTGAGAATGTTCTTTCCTAAGTGAAACTTTATATGTATATTCTCAAAACTGTATCTGAATACAGTCTAAACGAACTAATTTGATAATATGCCAAAAAATAGCAAGTTATTTCATTAGAAGAATGTTTTCCCTATTCCTAGAAGTCATATAATTTCAATCATTAGTGTTAAGAATAGAAGATAGAATTACAAGATAAGTCACTTATTAGTGAAGATTTAATTTCCTATACTGAAATGTAATTAGGTAGTGTAATATCAGTGATATTTTCTGTCATGTGATATGGGAGCATGTGCCTATTTACATATACGCTGTCTCCGTGTACAATACTACCTTCACAATAATTCTTTAATTTGGAGGTTCCTTACATAGTGGTTGGGTTTTCAAAACAACGTATCTGTCTCATCTTCCTGATCTAACTTATCTCTCTGATCAGCTCCGTGAATATATAAAAATTCGCATCTGGTTAATGAGTATCTTGTTGCCAGGGCCTGATTTTCAATGCCAATTTGAGATATCTGATCTGTGTCTGTACAGGGGAAGTAAAGTTGTGCTGGTTCTTGATGTTCACAACATAGAAGAGATTGGTGGGGAGTATAGACAATGATACGTTTGCTTGAATCAGTAGGAAGTGGAAGAGTAGCAAAAGGTTAAGGTACATAAAACATGAATGGCATTACAAAAGATAATTTAATGCTCGTACTACTTTTTTGTATTATAAGGCAAAACTTTCATTTGAAAGAATTTAAAAGTTGATGGTTTTATACCTACCATATATGCAAATATTTGTATTTTTGGTAACACAAAAAAGTAATTAACCTGTGGAGCTGATGCCACACAGGCAAATGATCTGTCTAGGGAGTTCAAAAAGGCCTTCACATTCACTCAGCAGTGATGAAACACTCAGGTTAACACAGGGTGATGGTTTTTCTTAGGAACACTGGAAAAATCCTCATTGCTCAGGGAATGAAACTTCTGGCTGACTATGGTCTGGAGGAAGCTTGGCTTGGGTTCTGCTCATCGGTGCTGGCTGCTTGTCAATAATAGGACCTCCGTTCTCACCCTGGATTTCTGTTGGTTTTTGTGGTGTTTTAATTCCCTTTATGTGATGGGGCTAAATCTGGACACACAACTCACGCTAGAAAAAAACAGACATAAAGTGAAATATCATTCTAAAAGCCTTGTCTTCTGCCAAGGTTACTTCTAAGGTCATGGGCAAGTGAAGAGGAGAGTATAGTCACCACACACGGCTGGAGCACACCACTCCATCCACTTCCCATTTCTGCAGTGAAGGAAAAGCTTGTTAGACGATGAGTCACATCAGCTGGCATTTCATCTGCTGTAATAATGGACCACAGTCAAAACTTAATAATTCGTGTTTCTGTGTGTACAACTGAATGAAAATTTACTCAGAAAATTAAGACGTATATTGCTATTATTGCCTCTTTGGTTTTGTTCTCATTTCTCTTGGGTCATAAAGAGGGTGTGCCTTTTTATTTCAGCATTGAACTACTTTGTCTAATAGACTGGCTTTCAGGTTTTTTCCTGATTATTTTGTTTTGCTTTATACAATAGTTAAATGTTTGCTTTATTGTGCTAATGAGAAGTGTGAGTTCAGGTTTTCAGTCCTGAAGTGCTGCTCTATTATTGCCTACTGCAGATACATCTCTATCATCTGTTTGTTCTTAAACTTGACGATTCTTTTTAATGTGTTGCTTTTACATGTCTAAATGGATCAGTGATGCCATGAGGCTGAGTGGGATTATCCCAGTCTTCTTGATTTCTTTCATAAAAATTACTGACTTTTAAACTCTCTTTCAGAGTTTAATAACAGCCACTTTAGATATAAAAAAAGACCAGCCAAGACTTTTAAGAATATTCCGAAGAGGCTATAAAACAGACTAACAGATTACTGTTCACTTGAAATGATCATAGTGATAGAGAGTTGAAAAGAAAATTTGCACAACTTTTCAAACAGGAAAAGAAAAAAGAGAAGATTGATTTTATTATATCAAATGTTATGCTGAAGGGTCTTGCATTTGTTTTCTTACAGTTCTCTTTGGCCGGCTAGGTTAGTAGAGGATGATAAATCATGCTGGACTCACTTCTTCCTATAGGTTCTGAATTTCTTTTCTCATGTTGAATGTCTAAGCATAAAAATTTTCATCTGGAGAAAGGATACTTGAATTGATCTGATTATTTGATGGTTGCAAACAGTGATTACTTGAGAGTATGATTTAAAGCTAAGAACTGTAATGGCACTAAATTTAAGCAGTCAGAAAATTCCTGGATTAAATTTAAAGATAATGCCACATTGGAAGAGTTTAATGCCTGATGCACTATTGAGTGTTAAATTCACTATGTAACAGAAAAAGTATAACTGAGAATAAAAGGAAAACGAAATCACTACATTTTCTCCTGTGAGCCAGCTAGCAGAGAAGTGCTACAGCTTTCCTCACATTTTATACCTGGACTTAAAATATTCACATACGAAATGTAGAAGTCATCAAATATTCCATACAGAAGATGGAATTCATATGTCTATTTTTTTCTGAGGGACATTCCTCTTTCTATAGACCTTTAGTAGTGTAGAGTAATCCCCTGGAAGGTACAGGAAAGAACATGAAAAGTGATAAACTGAAGAGAATTCAAAAAAGGAATGTGAGGAAGATGGATTGACAAGTTATGGAGGTGATTTTGGTCCATGAGAATATAGTAATGCTTCTCAGTGGTTATATACCCTGAGGATACCGAATGGATCTTCATACCTGTTTCTCACCCTCACCTTCCCCTCACGTGCATTACCCAGTGAGTTAACTGTGGGCCTTCTCGCCATAAGATTAGACTCTCATTTATAAGTGACATGAGCTTAATGCTCTGAACGGTTCTGTGTAATACAGGGAGGGAACTCTGTTCTCTATGTAGGTGAAAGTTCATTTGAATATTGTCTAAAATAGGAATGACTTGAGGAAAAAAAGCCTAATTCCCAGAGGAAATTACTGGGCCATCTAGTTTGATAAAGGAGATTTTAATTTTTCTGCATTGGATGTCATCATAGAAAACTGCGGAGAATTTTGCTGCTGATGTTAGCAGAAGCAGGTTCAATGCCTGGATGATTTTTTTATTAATTGATGTTAGTGTTAGGAATTATCTCTTTATTTTAGTTGACTTCATTCTTTCTCTTGTGTTCTTTATCACAATTTATGGTAGCAAAAAGGCTTGGAAAGGATTATTAAGTCTGCCCCTGTGCCACTTAAAACTGTTACCCATGATCCGTCTTTATAATGATTGCATAAATACCCTTTCTGTCATCCTCATTTTCTAAGACTTTCTTTCTGTATGGAGATATAAAATAGTTCTAAGGGAATGTACAAACATATTAGAGGAAGCTTTTTTCCTCCTCCATATCTCCCAGAAGCCAGCCCCGCTTCTGGAGCAGGAATACTATGATAATATATCACAGGCCTGTTATATTAATTACTGTACAACAAGCTGCTAAGGTCTTGTTCTACAATAAGGCTACCAGTTGTAATGGCACCATGAGGAGATTTAATAGCATTCATGCAGAACCCGCTTCGTCACTGCTTTAAAGTATGTGAGATAACAATTCAATAAATATTCTGGGCCAGCCTAAATGAATTGAACATTAAATATGAAATTTAAAATACTTCTTTGGTTTCTTGCCAAAGGTATTGGACACATATTGTGCATTTGCAACTCCTGCATGATCAGGATTTGGGTTTTGTTCCTTAGACAAATGATCATGTTGCTACATTAATTGCAAGTTGACTTCAAATTATTTTAGTATAATCATTACCTTCATTGGAGGCAGGTTTTACACCAACAAACACATGCGACCATTTATTAATCATAGAATAGGATGTATTAGAATCACTGGAATACATTACAAACTAAGGGTTCTGACTTCAAAGGGAATTGCACATTTAGGCAATTCTATAATATTTTCTTAAAGCCAACCTAAGCTGATTCCACATGACAGCAGTCTTAATGTGACTCAATAAACAGTACAGTTTGTAACCTCAGGCCAACTGCTGAGCAGAAGCCGAGAGCAGTGCTACAGCTTTAGTGAACCCATTACTGTGAAAGATGCTGGATCCTAGAGCAGCCTGAGTCACTCATTGCACAAGAGATGAAGCTCCAATAAATACAAATGAATATCCAAGGTGACAGGTGACAACTTTGTGCATACGTGATTCTCTCTGATTTGACAGTGCCTTGATATGGTCTTAAGGCATGTGGGTTACTAGTAGCCATTTACATTTTTAGCCATTGAAACTTCTGTTTTACTTGCAGACATTAACATTTGGGGCTTGTGGTCTCACATAAGTATTAAAAATTTCCTTAGCTTACTTTTTGGGCCTAATTCTCAGAGCTACTCAAGATCTAGAACAACCTCTGTAAACTGTTAGGGTAGCCAACAATGCTGAAATGCATGTTTTTTCCTGCCAAATTACATGTATTTTTATTAAATTCTTCTAAAGGTGAGTTGATACAGGAGCTTGCATGGGTGTGAAATACCTTCAGTCACTTGACAAGAACGTAGGCTGGGACTGCTTATTTCAGACCCTGTTGCAGGCCCGTTCATTCCTTTAAGTTGAAAACAAAGAGCAAATTGCTCTATCTTGAACTTTTATTTTGCTAGTCCTTTAATTTTTCCCTTCCACTTTTTAAAAACAGTTCTTTTTAATAAATAACCCTGGATTTGTTCTTTTCATTTGGAAACTTCGGTACATCTGCAAGGAAACATTATAATCAGTTGTTGGAGTCAGGTATAATATTAGCACATGTTAAAAAAAGCTCTCCTCTAGCATTAATGTAATATAAACTAGTTAACATTCTGCAATATTCCTGCTTTTGCAGCATTGTGGGTAGAAATCAGTAGCGACACTGAATTATCATGAATTTACCATGCAACTGTCTATTGAGGTATGGGATAAGATTATAAAATCCTTCCATTTCTTGTTTTGCCCAGATTAAAATTTGAGGATGTTGAAACTCCTAGCTTTAAGCTACCTTGCGTCTTCCAGTGTGGGAGAAAGTATTCTGGGATTTTGAGCCCAGCAAAACTCGAGGCCAGTTTAAATCACACGGTCAGCTCCTGAGTCACAGGCTTCCCGGCACTGTGGGGCTGATCTCAGCCCATCTGCCCCCACCAGCACATCCACTGGCCTGGAGCCCTGTGAGGGTCTTCCAGAAACAGTCCGTGTCCCCCGTGAACAAGGTGAGGAAATAGTGGTTAAAAGACCACTGGAGGCAATACAACTTCTCTCTTAAGGTGCTATGGCTCTCCTAGTCTATAAAAATATTCCTAAAGGGTGTCTGGAAATACGATATAAATGGATTTAGGGACTGAAAAGAATAGGAAAGAGCAGAATTGTGTTCTTTAAGCTTCAGGTGAACCAGGATGCTCAACGAACTCTACAGCTGTTTCTATGCATCAGAAGTATGGACCAAATTGGACAGAAGAGGTGGTGGCACAAAATAAAAAGTTGGTATTGTACAAGAAAATAGGCAGAGACTTGTTTACATTGGTGGGAATAGTATATAATGTTCTGGGCTGTTTATTCATATTTCCCTGAGATAATTTTATCAAAAAACTTTAACTGTGAGCAGTTAACCATGTGTACAAAATTTGTGATTCTTAAATAAGTTTTACCTGTCAGCTTTGCAAAGTTGCTGTATCACAGTTTAAGTGGTTAGCAGTGAAATACAGGCTGATAACAGGTTTCCCACTTACTCTTTTGATCTTCAGCCTACTAAGAAAAAGATATTACAGTAACATGGAGCTAGTGCAAAAAGATTATGCAGTCAGATGCTATTCCCTGTTTAGTGCAGTTAAATTACCGAATGGCAACAACAAAGCATAAGTTATCATCTGCTGACATTTAATTCAGTGGAAAACAAGAAAAATGCACTGTTAGAAAGTGATAGCAGAATCACTAGGAATTTGCAGCGATATAAAGAGACAGATAAACACAACAAAAATCAATATGGTTTGAGTCCTGGGCTCTATCACCACTTCACAAAATGATAATCTGAGATTAAACAAATGTTGCTAGTTTGGTTTTGCAAGCAGATTTATAGTTGGTATTTGAAATTGTTCTATAAGTGGCTGTCATTCATGGTTGTTTTCATAAGAACATAGTAAATGTTTCCTTCTGAAGGAGACTGGTGTGGAAGCCGCTGTTGTGTTATGCAGAAGTAGTTTTATAGTGTCACTGCCCATTGAGTGCCCCTGCTAGGGTAAAATACGTATGGAGGGAAGATGGTCGTGGTCACCTGCCTTGCCTGTGGTTAAGCCAAAGGTTTTATAGGCCTAAAACTATTTAAAAAAAAAAAAGTTGGTAACTGACCCTAACACATTATTCAGGAAAATACTTCCTTGGAGTAAGGCTGTGCGTTTGAAGTCTCTAGTTGCTAAACTTTGAGTGACTTTGTGATAATGTATCAATATTGCCATGACTTTTGCAATGTCTACAGACATCTCTGTCACATGAATGTGATGCCATGGCTTTGTCCAGCTTGTTGCAGTGTGGCATCTGGACTAATGCTAGGCCTGAACTTTAAATGATCTTGAATTCTAAAGAAATTGGCACCTGACACGTTTTCCAGTGCTGCTGTGCCTGCGCTCAGGACTATGTGATCGCTGACTGCGGAAGGTGACAGAGCAGCTGTGCAGAACTCCATAATTTTAGTTGTTCCACATTACAAGTTGCTGGCTTATTTATTGGATCAGAATTTATTGCTGTTCCCCATCTCCATAGAAGTTTAAAGAACAGAAAGCTAAAATGGACTGTAAATCCAGTATTAATCTCTTATGATGCATATATCTGTAGGCCCTGAGGCCATTTCCCCTGAAGGTATCCCATGGGAAGTCAAGAATTACTCCAGTTTGCCTGTTGTACCTTGTGATGTATTCCTGCCACTGTGATAATAAATCAAGAGATGAAGTAATTTGGTTTTGAGTGGAGATGGGCGAGACACATATAGTAGTCCACACCAGGCCTCAGACATTTTTCTGTAGAGGAAGGAGAAGCTCTTCCCTTTGTATCATCTATGTTTGTGGTGCCTGGGACACATTTTGGGTGGGTGGGGGAATTGTACTGGGCAGCGTCTCATGACATGGCACAGATAATGGTGGTCATCCACATGTGAAACCCCCTAGCCTCAGCCAAATGAGGGGGGAGCGACCCTTGCTGCACCCTTTCCTTGGGCCAACAGGGCGTGCAGGAGAAGACATCTCCGTAATCCAGCTAGGGTGGATCGGCAATACCAGGAATGAAGGGCAAGGAGCGGTGGCTGTTGATATCCTTACTGATTCATTCTCCCTTTGCCTTGAGAGTCTCAAGCTCACTTCTTTGTACTTCAGTTATTAAAAATTATGTACTAAGTTCCTAACTGCAAGCAAGTTTTTATGGGCGAGTGGTGTAATTTTTGTGATCAAAGTACGAGCTTTGTTTTTTCACAATAATATACAAGCATCAATGAATTGTTCCCATGTCTGTTGAAGCTTCTCTCTCATTGTAAATATCAGAGAAATAATTCCCTTTCTTTTTCCTTCTCAAATTAGATTTGCTGTTTGATTGATACTCCTTTTACAAAGAAATTCAGGTATGAAAGCCTGGGGGCAGTGATACTCTGTAAAAAGATATTTGCTATCAGTTTGTGTTGACTTTATTGTTCTGGCTAGGAGGACTTCATTTGGTCTGAATAGCCATCCTGCACTACTGCAACCAGTAACTGGGTCAAAAATGAATAGTATTTTGTTAAATTATCACTTCAGTCATTGTTGTCATCATAATTATTTTGATGATGTACTCGATTGTTATACAGTACAGCTGCTGTCGTGCTGATTTTCTAAAAATCAAAAGGCATATTTATTTAGACCTTGATATCTACATGTGAGAAATGACAGCTTTCACTCCTAGGTAAAGACAGAACTTTAGAATCAAATCAGATACTTTGAAGTATTTTTAATGTTAGAGGTTCCGTTTTAACCAGAAGGTAGAAGATGCTGGCAAGGAATGTTAGACTGCAAGAGACCTAAACTCAGAACGTTGTACCCAGGAGGTATAAGGCCAGCGGTGCTCCTCTAAGTCAAGGCCACCCCATTACAAACAAGCACAACTTCAATTCAAGCTCACTGACAATTTTGTCTGTAGGGGTTTTGCCTTAATTTAAATTTACTTTTAGGGCACTGATGGGAAAGTCTGTTTTATTCATGGATAGTAATGGCTTCATCAGAGACATTGAGTCTGATCATCAATTGTTAATTAAATTTCTAAT
This sequence comes from Aramus guarauna, assembly GCA_013400195.1. Taxonomy (NCBI): domain Eukaryota; kingdom Metazoa; phylum Chordata; class Aves; order Gruiformes; family Aramidae; genus Aramus; species Aramus guarauna. The sequence continues at coordinate 67,273 of VXBL01006845.1, forward strand.
TATTTCTAATAAGAATATAAAAAAGAAAAATTTCATAGTAAAAAATGTCATATTTTATTAAGCGAATTGACCCTCTAATTTTCATGTTTCTGCAAGAACTATAAAAATGTCACTTTAAATTAGATTGCAGCTTATTGATGGCGTGCTAAGGAAAGTAACCATTGCATCCTTTTTGTTTCAGTGCCACAATCTCGAGCTGTATCGCACCATCTTGATGAGCATTTCTACCTCAGCTAAAGCAAAGCCTTTAACACTGGTCTCTGCACTGAGAATGCCTGCATTGAGAATCCCTTACGCGTGAAAATTCATAACTAAATCAGTACAAGCTTGATTAGCCCAAATGCTTACGTGTGATGTTTCACGCGTGAAAATTTCTGTTGTGCAGCTTCGGTGCCGCACTTGCTCGCTCTGCCCGGGAGCCGCGGTGGGTGAGGGCTGTGCTGGGAGCCTCGTGGTCCGTGTCGAACGGGGCACGTGTCCCTTGCTGCAGGGGCTCGGCAGCAGCTCCTGCTTCTGCAGGGGGAAAAAGGTCTTTATGCCCTGCCTTGGTGAGTCAGCCCCTGCAAGGAGAGGAGAAGGAACCGGTGCCCGGGGCTGGAGGCATCACCAGCACAGCCGGCCTGTGGCTCTGTGAGCAGAGCGGTTTGCAGGAGCTCTGCAGAGCTTCACCCGAGGAGTGTTGTAAGAGATGGTGTTCCGCAAAACTCTGAAATAAAGAGCAGGGAACAAGTATGATGCTTCCTCCCTTCCTCTTCCCATCTCTCTTGAATGTGAGGTAGTTGCCAGCTAGAGGATCTGAAGAAAAAGGAAAGGAGAAAACAACGCGAAATAGCGTAGCAGTTGCCATTTCTATCCTAAAATGTGTAGAAACAGTCAATCCTCTGAAGCGATTCAGAGAAGAGTTGAATTAATTTATTTTGGAAGGGGGACTAAAGTTTTTGATACTTCCATTTCAGTTTTTAAAATTAATCCGTGATCTTTATCTGAGTCCTTGCCACTGACAGGCAGCAGAGGAGCAGCAAGACCATGGCGAGAGGAGAGGGCAGTTCAGCATACGGTGCATTTGCTGCTGCTCACTTCTCTGCTGCGAAGCCATGAAGCTATCGTTTGTAACGCCAAAGCAAGGGTGCAAATGCTCTGCCGCCTGCGTAGCTCGGCCTCCGACATTGAGTGGCACTGAAAATGGCATCGAAATGACATTGGCGTTACCTGAAGAGATGTACAGTGTCATTAGAACAATGAAAGGAAATACAGCAATATTTATGGGTGAGGGTAGTATTGCTAGTAGTACTAATGGTCAGTGTTAGAGCTCACAAGAGGTGTGTGCACTCGATGGAAGGTGGAAGGGGAAGAGGTATGGGGGGAGGCAGATCTGACCCTGACAGACCCAGGAACAAAGGCAGGTACAACAGTCGGGTAATGAGCAGTAGAAGCCAACAGAAATGAGATAAAATGTGTGTCATGTTCACAGTTACAGTGCTGGCTTTGTTGCTGCTGTTTCCCAAGAGTTCGAGGCGCAGTGGGCAGCTGTTCCCTCCTCCTGCCCCGGCCCAACACCAGCATCCTCTGAATTAGCAAAAGCCCAAGGTGCCTCATTTCTCTGTGAGCAACGCTTTGACAGAAATGGGCTTGGGGGGAAAAGAGCCAAACCAACTAGCTAGTAAGGTGGAGCAGTGTCACTAAGAACAGAAGTTATAGGACATCAGCTGTCCTCAGCAATTCTGAGTCAGGTACCTGCACCAGCTCCTGTTATTAACGGTGTAGTTGCTGTCATAAATGCAGATTTGGAGTTTAGAAGATAAAAACAAGCAGAGATACGGGAGCAGCTGCAGCTGTGGCAGGAAATATAAATAATTTCATGAATACAATGTATGGTTTATGTTTTTAATAGTGTCTCTTTGTAACAGGAAGGAAAAGAGAGTTTGTGGAGTTGAAGATAGTTCAGGGGAGCTTAGTGTCTCCAGACCTCACCTTTTGTAAAGGATGTTGGATGTTCTGGTGAAGTGGATACATTTCAACACGTTACCTGAAGCTATTCCATGAATGTATGAAAGGACAGAGGGACTTGTCTTGGAATGGGCTCCTTTTAGTACTTTCACTGTCAGGTTGGGGGGGTTTCTGTTTGTTTGTGCTGGGTTGTTGGGTTTTTTTTCCCCAGCAGTAGCCTAAAAATAGTTTGAACTAATATGAGGGGGCTTCATAAAGATACACGGTAATATAATTTGAGTATAAGCTCTGCATGTGTTCTGCAGGAGGGTGTTAAGGTACTTAACGACTGTCTGCACACTGCTAATTTGGACTGGTATTTGTAGTTGTACCCCAGTAGGAACGGCAGTGAGTTTGTGACACCATCTCACAGAGAGCTTTGATAGCTGACTCCCAGGCGAAGGGGGTACTGCGGAGCTGCGGTAGCCATCCCACCGTTAAGGCTGATGCCTGCTTTACTCTGATAAACCCAGTTTGCAATTAAATAAAATTTCCAGAAACAGAACAACCTCCTAAGACGGTACATCCTGTTCTTTCCGGTGAGACGTTTGATTTTTTTCTGGAAGTTCAGGAGAAGGGATCCTGGACGTACGTTAAAGCTGTATTGATACATACAACTTACCATATGTCCTACCAACCTTAACCTGCAAATTGTTGACTGGTGTTACCTTGTGAGTTCTGTTTGAAGGTTGTGGTGTTTTTCTCCATCTCTTCTCCCTCTGTTTTTGTAACAGCACATTGGGAAAGGAGAGAGATACTTTACAGAGCTTGTAATAGCCTGTGTAATAGACTTTATGAAAATCTGCACATGCTCAACCAAGAGTTCTTCAGATAAATTATACAAAGAAGAAGAGGACTTTAAAGGACTGGGTTTTTTAAATTTTTCAAGTTTATTTTACTTACTAAAACTGCACTGTGATAAACTGGATATTTAAAGATGTCACGTATGGAATAATTCTCCAGCCTAATAATGATACAAATAATCTAGGATAAAAAACTGATTTGTGACACCAGGAATCATAACTTTGTGAAACATGCTGTCTGTAGGACTAAAAAACAAGGTATTTTTAGTTTCTCTAATATTCATAATCACAACTTCTGTTCCGTGAAGGGTTGTGAAATAGTACTGTTGGGCGTGCAAGGATTCCTCGTGAGCAGTTCTCAGAGTTTCTAAGGACTGAGTTGGCTCTTTTACTACGGTTTGAGTTTTAGAGGGCCAGAGCCCTTGTGATTGGCACTGCCTGCGGAGTGCCGAGCTTTTATGCTGGAGAGAGAGAGAGAGGGACTGCTCTGATGTATTGGTGGTGGATTGCAGTGACATGCAGAGCAGATGCCTGGTTTGGTTTGACAAGTACATGGTGGGTTTTTTTACCGTGGTTTTGTTTTTCAAGCAACCAATTTGTATTGGTAGCCCTGAGGATACTCAATTTTTAATCATGATTTCAGCATTTTTTTTGCTATTACTGGGACTTCTTTGTAATTGCATTTTTTTGGGTCAGAGTGTTTAGGGAACCAAAACAGGCTCAAAATTGAGCACTATATTGATTTTTCTCCAGTAGTCTTTGTCATAAAAAGTCTTATACTACACGTCTGTTGGACACCGCGGTTTGCATATTATCCTGTTTTCAGTGTCTGCTGCATCTGACGGCTTTTATTTCCCCAAACTGCCAGCACTGGAAGGCAGGCGTGGGGTACAAAGAACCCGCAGCCGTAGGAAATAAGGCGATCTGTGGGCTGTGGAGAGGCAGACTGCAGCAGCAGCAGCAGCAGCTACTGGATGGTGACAGGTCCAAGAGAGGTGAACTCTCTGTTTGTGTACAGAAGACCAGGGAAGCTTTGAGCTAGATCACAGGCAGGTCCTGAATTTCTGCACATAGCTCTTTGCTGTGTGTCCTCTAACTAAAAATATTTTCTGGAATGGAGAGTGCAGGCACCTCGCTTTGGGCTTTCCTAACCCCCGCTGTGTTCAGTGCATCGTTCTGTTGGTGAAAGCAGGGCAGGTACCACTCGGTGAACAACCCGGGCTCTTTGGCGCGGGAGAATATGGAGACACTTTAAATGTCAGGTGAATGTGCTGGGCACCGTTGCTCAGATCACACGTGCAGTCGAGGAACATGGGAGGTAAGAGGAGGGCAGCATAGAGGGGCCCTCTCCTGCGCACTGTGTGGCAGCAACATGTGTACATCATCTATGAAGCAAAGAGTTCCCTCAGCATAAGTGTCCTTTGTTTGCATTGTTTTTTGCCATCGTTTTACATAAAGGCCAGTTTGTATTGACGCTGTGGGTAATGAGAGTCACCAGGCTTGGTGACACCTTTCTAATTTCTTTCCTTGTCTCTGGCGCAGGCAGATGTAGCGCAGTAACGCATAGCGATACTTGATCTTGCAAAATGCTGGTGCTTATGATCGGGTGGCAACAACTGAGCATAAATACACCGCCGCTGGGGAGGCACTTTTGTTGGAGGGAGGAAAGGACAGGCATTTGAGCAGGGCGGGCAGGGCTGGTGTCCGCAGCCAGCGTCAGCCCCGAGTCCGGCGGTCACCCCACACGCGGACAGCGGTGGGGCAGGTCTCGGGGCAGGCTGGGAAGCTGGCTCGCAGGTCGGGGTCCGGATCAGCGGGTGCCAAGGCAGGCGTGGGCATGGCAGGAGTGCCACTGCAACATTGCTCACCCCGACTGGATTTCCCTCCGGGAAATTATTCCAAAGTTTAATTTCTCCTACTGTCGGGAAATTTCATCTTTCAAAGGTTTTGTTCGTCTAAGCTCTGTTTACAGCTGTTGAATCTTATGCCTTTGTTTGCAAGACTGGAAAGTAATTTTCCTCTAAGCATTTTCCATATGTAATCATATAAATTCAGTGACAATTCACCTTTCATCCTTCCCTTATGAGCTGAGTAGATTGAACTTCTTTAATTTAGCATTGCAAGGCTTATTTTTCAGCCGCAGGGATACTTTTGTTCTCTTTCGAAGTTTTCAGGAAGTAAGTGGAAATAATAAACTTCATCATCAGAAATGTCATTCTAATCTGGTAGTGTTTTAATTCAGTCATATATGAAAAGAGAAAGATTTAACTTTTTTTACCCCAGCATCAGATCCAGACCTTTATGAGAAGGCAGGCATGGCTTTACGTAACCAAGTCTGTCTTTGAGCTGCTTCTTTCTAAGTCAGGATCTTTCTTCCTTACCTGGAAACACGTTATCTTGGAGAACAAGAAAACCCATTGAAGTGACAAAACCCCTTTTCAAAAAACCATGTTGACTGGCATGAATTAGTTTTATTGCATCTAATTCTTGGTAAGTCGCTATGATGACAACAGTGAAGAAAAACCTTAGAGACCTTGAATTTGTCTGTGGGTGCTAAGGCTACCTTTCAATAACAGTAAATACTATCACATTTTAATGAGGAGAAAAGTTTTGAACTAGCTTTCAATCTAAATATAAGGATTTACAGTTACTTTTACAGTGTGCATGGGAGAGGAGAGGAGAGGGGAGGGGAGGGGAGGGGAGGGGAGGGGAGGGCGCCTTTTACCCTCGTCTCTGTCTAAAGTGATGTTTTGTGTTGCTATATTGACCGTTGGAGAAAAATACTGGATTGGGCCTGATTCAATATGCTCATTCCTGTGTTAGAATTACTGTGCAAAAAGAGGTGAGTTGGTGACTTTGACAGAATTAGACAATAATACCTGCTATAAACAAGAAATCAGGTTTTCTTAATGCACTTTATGCCATTCAGTGATCTCTCTTCCCAGATTTTAATTGCAGGGTGGTTCTTGGGCACGCATACTGCCGCGTGGATGGAGAGCTGTCTCGTGGACTGTCAGCAGAAAAGGCTGATGGTCTCTGCAGGGAGCTGGTGCCAAGCCGGGCGCCGCAGGGCTATTAATTCCAAACTCTTCCACCATCTGCTTTCAGGAAATAGAGAGGGGAACGTCACTGACCTTCGGGGTGGTTTTGCCTGTGGCTATCAGACAATCTTCGATAGTACTGAGCTCTGCCACAGTACCTTTCCCTCACTCCAGCGCCTGCAGTGAGCCCGAAGGAGCCCAAGCCATTAGAAACTTTATAACACGTTTCTTCTGAATATTACAAAACTGGTTAGAAAATGATAGAAATGGTAAATCAACCTTTTTATAGCCGGTGAGTAAGGATTCCAAAACAAATCAAAGAATCCATCCAGACATTTCTTAAAAAGAGTGAGCATATGTCCCAGCTGCCCAGCGACTCCTGCGGACTGGGCTGGGGTGGTGGCATGCCGTGCTCCTCGTTGTGCGGCGTGGGTCTGCGCTAGCTGCAGATTCGTACGGAGCTATAAAAGGGTGAGGAACCCTGCCCGATGGTGCACAAGCTCCTTTGTCTCAGCAGCACTTGTTCCCCGTATGTAGTCCTGAGCTGGAGCAGCCGTCCTGCTCGCTCTGGGTCCCAAGGAGCAGTGACGGCCTCTGCTAGCTCTGGCAGCTGATAGTTCTGCGTCAGAGCCTGGTTCCTGTAGTCTGAGAGCTGAAGACTGGAAGGAATAGCTGAAGTACCGGCAGAAGAATCGCTGTGGGATAAACCTTAAGCTGGAAACTGGGAGAATTTGCAACTTCGCAGGTTTGCGGTTTCATGAGAATTTTTTTGAACCCCCCAATATCCTTGCCAGAGGGCTGATCTTTGAGACGCGGGTGGCCAACCATTCCTGCCTTCTGCCCGCATCTCCCGGCCATGCAGGTGCATTGCGATGAAAGTGAAATAGCCGTGTTACGTAAACCTGAATGCCCTTCCAGCTGGAGAAGAGGATGAAGCTTAACATTATCGCTGTGGTGCTCTCAATGGCCTTTTTTTTATTGGACACGTAGGACTGTCAGCATGGGGAATGAAATGCTCTTGAGACTCACGCACATCTGCGCTGGCCCCTTGCACTTGGAGGATTTATTTTTGACTTCTTCCATTGTGCTTGGAGTGCTTAAAGTGTCATTTGCGAAATTAATCCCTGAAATGGAGGAAGAATACTCATTGCATTTGCAGAAGTGGAGTAGGGACTAAAAGCCTCATTCAGCGAATATTGCAGATGTCATATTGTGCTAAAAAAATTAGCAAAAAGTATGGTTTTAGTCTTATTTTAAAGCCACATAAAAATTAATGGGCAATGGACATCTGAAACCTTTGAATATTTTGAAAACAAGAGAAGCCTTGAATTGTCTGTAGCCAATTTGAATAGTAAGATTTTTTTAATAGAAATATCATAAAGAACATTTTACGAATGTTTTAATTAAGTTTTACTCTTTTAAATGAGAGATTAAACAAGTAGCAGTCAAGTTTTAATATTAGTTTGGTAGCATTTCCACTTCCAAAGCAGAAGAAAAATCTGTGTGCATTTAAAGCAAATTTTGGTGAGAAGTTTAGAAACTCCCAGACAAAAATATTTGGCTTTTTTAATGAAAAAGAAAAAAGTTGTGGATTTTTAGGGACGTTCTAAAAAAATATGTTAATTTGTGATATTTTTTTTTTTTCTGAAAAACATATTTTTTCATTCTCACATGATGTAAATTTGCCGATCGTTCTGTGGAGCTATTTTGTATTTTGTTAGCACAGATAGCTATGTAAGACCCAAGCAAGTAATGGCAAAAGTTAAAGCCAAACCCCTTCCTGAATGATTTATAATTTTATTACTTTAGATATTTATTTTCTTTTTTATTCCGATTTTTATGATGTCAGGTGACATTCAGTATCCAAATAGTGACTTTCCCACCAGAAAACGTCTGTTCAAAACTGGACACATATTGTTATTAAAATACATTATTTCTGCTCGAGTCTGCCATTAAATGATGCATTGGATACAGTTCAGTATTTGCTGTACAATAATATTATGGAAGGGAAGTAATAAGACAGCATCCTTTTTTAGCAGCTGAGCAAGTTATCAGCCTTAGAGTACACATCTCTGTGTGAAACAATAGTTTAGCGTGGGATTTTTCTGTGGTCTTTTGTGAGAAGTGTAGCAAATAGCAAAGAAACTGCTTGCTGCATCAGTCTTTTAACTAGTCTGTTCTGGAAGAAAAAGTGCTTGCTGCACATCACATGTTCACGAGTCTGATGTGAAGATACTAAGAAAAGGAACTCTCTTTAAGTCTTCTTTGATCACTTTTGTCCTCAGAGGGGTATACATGCGTGCAAATACAATTATTGCAACATCTTATTAGTTTCTGATTCCCCTGCCTTCTCCTCCCAGAGGCAGACCTGCAGGAGCTGGGGCATCTGCTGCTGCTCTGCAGAAGGACGGAGCTAATCACTGTCTTGGCATTCACTCTGTCCCCTGTGTAATCCTTGTCCCTTCCTGTCTTTCCATATTCCTTCTGTAAATATTAATGTCTTGTCTTGTTTGAATTGTAAGACTGATTATTTTTTTCCCTTCAGACTAATTTTCTGTAATTAGTTATGCTATTACCTATTTCTGAAAGATTTGCTTAAAAGCTATAAACCCATTTTGGGGATATAAAACAAGATACTTTTTCTTCCTTGGCAGTAAAAACTAAGGAAAGCGAGAAATGGTTCTTTATTAAAATATTCAAACTTATTTAGAATTCAGACAGCAATTCCTGTCTGTTCAGACAAATATTTGTTCCCTCTGTGAGGGTGGCTCCCAGTGCAATCTGATAGACTGGGTACTCATGCCAGTCTCACTTCATCGGTGACTTAAAAAGCAACAAAAGTGAGCGTTTTGGGCAAGATCATCTTGCAAGTGAGAACCTGGAAAATCTCTGGAAGCTTCCACTGTTGTGGTACCCTCCTCATGAATAGTTTCAGAGAGTTGAGGATCATTGCTTCTCTCCTTTCATCCCTCACCACAGGCAAAAGACTTCCACCCCACAAATCTCTCTTTGGAGCACGAAGAAGCCACATACTGCAGCGGCAGGAGCACCCAAACCTTGTTTGAGGCATTTAGTCTCTTCCTTCCCTGCTGGACACTGCCACAGACCAAAGCAGGGGTCCTTGTCCCAGCTTTTCTTCCTCTCTTTCTCCTCCTCCTCATCAACTCTTAAGGTCTCATAGCACTCAGGCTGCGAGTGCAAAATCTACTGATGTTTTAGTACTTATTTATCTTATTTTGGTCTTTCTGAGCTGTCTGGAGGTGGATGATGTAAGAAATCTCTTGCATCCTTAGTTCAGATGCTGATAATTTGGAACAGATGCAGCAGTGCCGTAATGCTTCCCGAGGAATCTCAGATGTCTGCTTCTCTCAATAGGCACACGTCTACTTTTGCTTAAAATAATGCGTGATCCCTAGAAGAGGTTATACAGTAATCAAACCAAATCTTTATATTTTCTTTTGTTTTCACAGTACCCTTAGGGGTAAAACAGGTTGTAGATTACATTAGCTGTGTTTAGTTTTGGTTTATTGTGGTGATTTATTGGGTTTATTGGGTTTATTGGTTTTTTTTGTTTTTTTTCCTGTGTTGTACTAAAAATCTCTAGGCTGTTGTCAGTAAGGCACTATTTTCTCAGTGAAAAAACAAATGCCATTTGACAGTTCACAAACTAGCAGAATATGCTTTTAAACAGAAGAAGCTGTTATCCAGTAATGGGTGTTGGCAGACTGGATGATCCTGATGTAGCGTGCCCGACTTCCACACGCACAGTGTTGGTCCAGCTGTCATGGTTTCTTCTGTCCGTGATGGCTGGGGTCTAGCAATAGCAACATGAGCGTGAAACCCGTGTATTCAGGAGTCCCGTGTATCTTCTGCCTTTATGGTGTTTAAATGGTTGCCAGGGAGAACAAAGGAAGGCCTGTTTGGAGAGGAAGGGAGTTAGAGACAAACTGGTTCCCAGTCCATTCTGCACGTGAAGAGCGTGACACTGCAGCAACAGCAGCATGAATGGAAATTTGTTTATTTTTAGCTATGTTACAGCAGTTTCCCGTTTGTCATTATTCTGAATGTGAGCTTGCTAGCTGCAGCCTACTGCGTGGGCAGTAGGAACGCACGTAGAAAGAAAATGTACATTAGGAGCAGAGCTGGAGAGGTTTGTAGCAAGAAGAGGCTAACCTAGAGAAACTTATTTCTATGCACTGATTATATATTTGTTTGAATCTTTTCGTTATTAGCCCTAACAGGGTCATCCCTGTTTAGGTTGATGACAGTTGTCACCTTAGGAACTCCTTCCAGTTTACGTTGCTGCTGTGAGAAATTTCCTGTTGTGCTGAAGAATAAATCTCCTTATGCATCAGGTGCGCTGGAAATTCAGTAAGAAGCAGTTATTTCATGTTCCTTCTATCTGTCGTGTTTCTCAAACCTGTAACTACATGGGAGGGACGTGGAAAGCACAAATTATAGCTCCTGTGATTCCTGGCAAAACTATTAGCAAAATATTACTGCATTGGGGGTGGATAGTTCTGAAACTGCTACCACTGTGACTACTCATCAGGAAAAGTTTCTTTTTTCTCAGGAGTCCGGTGTAAGAAAAGAAAATACGCAAACTTGAAATGAGTGCTGTGATGGAAATCCATTCAAAGGACATTTGCAACTAGATCTGCTACTTCTTTGGACTAGCTGGATTTGCGTGATGTGCAAAACAGGGTGCCTGGGCAATATGTTGCTCTAGAAGCCAGCTGCTGAATCTCTGCTGCTGGGCTTGGATTTCTGGGTTTTTGTCTTCCTTCTTGTCACTGGTTCTTTATGTTGGCCAAGGACACTTTGTCCGGCTTTTATAGATGATTTCTTAGATTTGGGTTAGGTCTTTTTATCCCTTTGTAATGAATCTGTTTTTATGCACTGTGCCACATGGTAGGCTGTGACAGAAGGCTGTAACCAGCAAGAATGTTTGTTTTTTTTTCCCCTTGGGGAGACCCTTCGAACACGAAATGCTTGTAGGAGACACATGGTAACCAGCTCTGCACAGCATCACAGCCTCCCCTGTTCTCCAGGGACACAATGGCTGGGCAAGCCAATGAGTTACATCTGAAATGTGGAGTTTTGTGGGAGAGGTGCTGCATTAGTGCAATAAAACGCATGAATCACCAGTGTCAGAGAAATGAGAGAGGGTGGCAGCAATCGAGGGTAGTTTCCTATACTTCAAATCTGACAGATTTATGCAGCACAGACATATGGTCTGGATATAGATCCCAAGATGGAAGAGTCCACATCCACCGCTCGATGGTGAAATGTGAAAATACAGCCTGCATTTCTAGAGCCTCACTCTTAACTGTTGCCTGGGCCACATGCAAATTGTCAGAACAGCTACAGCCTTTTAACTAACAGCCTCTGAAGGAAGGTCTACATATGTTTGTTTCTGAATTAATATGGTTTAAAAGACCAAGAATCTGCTACGGTGCGTGCAGATAAAGAGGTGCTTATGTCGATGTCTGGATGCTTCTAGCCACATGAGTGCCATGCCGACGTAGATCTAGGATTTCCAAGTTTTGCTTTCTGAACAATGGCAATTTCATTTTACAATGTGTTTCTTCTCTGTGCTGGAATAGATCCAAAACCTTCAAAGCAGCATCATAAAATGAAATTGTGTGAAAGTATCCATTTTCAAATGGGAAAGATTAATTTTTTTATTTGACATCTCCCTCTGGAAGTGACAAAAATGTACCATGACCTACAGAAAAATTTCCATTGAAATAGATATATCCCTGTGAAACATTTCAGCCTTGATGAAACAGCGTAATTCTGTAGAAAAGAAACCCAACACCCAAAACATTTTGTCAAGTTTTGACAAGATCTAGTCTCTTTTCAGAGAATTCTCAGAGTAAATGGATTAATTCAAGCTGTTACCATCTTTTTTTTTTTTTCTTAATAGGATTTTTTTGCTATAAAGATATTTTAAAAAAAAATATACCATGGCTTCAAGCCTTTTGACACAAGTGTGCATCTAGCACTACTTGCTAGGTGATTCAACATATAACAGACCTGGAACCAAATCTCTCATTGTAAACTAACATGAACAAAAATGTCAGTCAGGCTTACAAGTGATAGCTAGAAAAGCTGAAGGTCTCCCTAGGTGCCCTTATCATTTGTCTTTTTCTAATTTGGCAATGGATGCTAGCAACATCTGTTTCCTCCTGTTCCTCTGACTACAGACCCGTGTATGAAACAACAAATTGACAAAACTGCTTAGCTCAAATGCGTGCTGGAAAGTGATACGTAACCTTTAGGTGCAGGTGCTAGTGCTGATCAGCCTCAGGCCCAGCGGTTCAGCGCACGAAGAGTTGCAAGCAGGCTCACTTTCAAAGGGGAAAAATAATCACCTGAGATGCTGCTAGTCCCTCTCACTGCAGGGGATTTTTCTCTTACATGCTTATGAGGTTTGCATCAAATTTTGAATGTCCTCATAATCTGGAAACGTGGTTTTGAGAGTAATTATGTCAGTTTTGATCTCCAATAAGTAAAGCCTGTACTTAGTACTGACCAAGCAGAAGATGTTTTTAGGACTTTCAAAATCAATAGGAATAATGTGTTACCTGGCATAAGATTGCAGGGACTTGATTTAACAAGGCAGCGACCTATCCCACATGCCCATGAGGTTCCCCGGATGAGACAGCTGTCGTCTGCCTTTGTTCATGAGGTGCCAGAAGGTTGCATTTAACTCTTAAGCAAGTGTGGGCAGCAGCAAGGATTAGCTGAAACAGTTCTTGAGCCTGAGAAACATCACCTGAGAGTTAGTTACTGAAGAAGGAGGCATGGCGCTGTCCTGCCCCTGGGCTCTGCCTCTGCGTGAAGCGAGGAAGGCTTGGCGGTGAAGACACGTCATCCTTTCCCTCTCAGCTGTTCCGCTGTTACCTCCAAGCTCTTCCTCACTCGCACCAGCATGACTGTCCAATAGGCCAATTACTTTTCTCATCCCAGGTGACTAAAATCTACTGCCATCAGCGTGAGGGCTTGAAGGGATGCCTGGGAACATTAATTTGCAGGTCCCTGAGAAATCTGGCCTGTTTCTATTTTAAAACACCACCATTTATTTATGATGGAAAGATTTCAGCTTTTTAAAAATCATTATTATCATCAAGTGAGTGTTATCTTTGCAAATTACAGCAGCAGACAGTACCTTCACTGTACACTGTTATGGTTTCTCACTTCATGGGATCCTCCCAAAACTGTGCAAGACTTGCTGTGGGGTGGAAGCAGTGTCAAGCGTGATGTTGCAGGAGAGACCTTGCTAACAGAGGTGGATTCTGAGGAATAGATGCAAATAATCCATATATGTGCAATTTTATTAGCCTTCCAGCTGCAGGTAGGGGCATTTGTGATAGTCTGAACTGAATGAAGCATCTGCACACCCTTTCTCTTTAGATCTGCATGAACAGAGCTATTCTAACCTAGAGAGTTTCTAGCCACAGGTCTTAACTTAGTCTCAACAAGCAGCGTAGGACACGTAAACTGAAGCCTGTGTTAGGATGTGGATGTAATTATATTTTCTTTATTCACTTACAGATGTTTCTGTTACAGTCTTTCTCCTACAAGAAACGCGTGAATTGATGTTTCTTGATCCTTCTTGGGGATTTGACTTCCTTTCAGGAGTGCGTACATGAGGAGACATCAAGTGTTCGGTGATGTTTTTGGGGATCAGATGCATCGGCATGTGCAGTCTGTTGCATTTTGACAGTCAGAATTCTGTCACTGCAAACATTTCTTGTGCTGCACACAGGTCCAACCAGTTAGGGCTTCTTAGCTGAAAAAATGAACTGCTGCTTTAATAATGTTATTTCACACTGCTGGTTTGAAAGTACTGGGTGATATGTGCATGAAAAATACTATTTTCTGCATTGATCACCTTATTTAAAAGAGAGAAGAAACCATTACAAGTCGTGGGCAAACTCTGGCAAGTTGACTTACCGTTAACAAAAGCAAACAAGCAAAAACCTGGAAGCCCTACGTGTGAAACTAAAATTTATTTTGGCTCTCATGAATAAACCCAACTCAGAGTGACGTCCATCTTACTATCATATGGTTTGATACTGCTGCAGCAGCCTGCACAGACGAACCCACTCGCTGGGTCTCCGGTTTCCTTCGGTTCCCCCTGCGCGCAGCGGCGGTGTTGCATCTCCGGTTGCTGAACCACCGCCGTGCCCCCCCGGCAGNNGTGCCCCCCCGGCAGCGGCTCTCTGCAGCCCCCGGGGCCGTGCCCCGGCTCGGTGGAACCTCTGTCGCCGCGGCGGGACGGGTGCGGGCCCGGGCGGCAGGTGGCAGCCCCGCACCGCTGCCCGGCGGCTCCCGGCGGGCGCCAGCCCCGCTGCCCGGCCGCCTTCCCGTGCCTCCCCCCGCGC
>VXBL01006845.1:81556-141490 GCA_013400195.1 Aramus guarauna
CTCTGCCTCGGCTGCAGCTACAGATGGGCGTTGTGTTTCCCTTCCGTTTTCCTCCGCCGTACAGAACGGCTTACAAGCCGCACGTAGCCGTGTTTCAGAGAGACTCCCAGCCGCAGAAGCTTCCGTCCCCCTCCCCGGCCATGCGGAGCCGCTGCTGCCTGTGCCGCGCTGCAGGCCGGGGTGGCGGGGCGCAGGCTGGCGGGTCCCCAGGCTGCCCCGGCAGCCAGCCAGAGCGGAGCGCCGGTGTGGAAGCAGGAACGGGATCCTTTCACGGGCTTATGGGACCCTTTGCGGGGAAACTGCGCGTAAAATAAGAAGCTGCTCTGGGCAGCAGCGGTGATCTGCTCCCTGGGTGCTGCCCCGGACCGCAGGCTGAGCCCTGTCCTTGCTGCTGTGCCCGGCCACCAGATGCCTGGCGCTGGGGGTGACGGATACTCCTCGCTGCTCCAGCTCCGGGTGGCAGGACGTAACACAAGAGACTGGCCTGGGCTGTTCTGCTTCTCGACTTCTTACCTCTTTGGAGGTGACTGGACTGTCTACGAGTTTGCATAAATGCTGGGAAGATGTGGGGCAAATAAGCCTGCCTTGGGATTGGAAAATAAATGCCCGTACTTTTGGATATGTAGCATGGATAGCACAAAAGAATGTTTAATTATCACAGGCCCCTTGATAACAAATAGTATTTCCATAGGTTGCAATTAATTGAACATATTTGTAATTGTGTGAAAAATGTAGGCATTCTCGTTTCTTGAAGTGCAAATATACTCATTTACTGAAACTATTCTGTATAGAAAAGGGGAATAACTTTTTATGAAAGTTGAAGCAGACTGTTATGTATGCCCAGAGAGGTGGTAGATATGCCATCCCTGGAAGCATTCAAGGCCAGGTTGGACAGGGCTCTGAGCAACCTGGTCTGGAGAAAGATGTCCCTGCCCATGGCAAGGAGTTGGAACCAGAGGATCTTTAAGGTCCCTTCCAACCCAAACCTTTCTGTGATTCTGTGGTTCTGTTACCACCTCATATGCGTGTGGAAAAGTACCTGTACCTGCAGGGCTTTGAGCTTAACGACAGATGAATGTCCTGGAAGGATCATCAGCTGCTTTGACTTGGGAGGCACTCGCAGAGCCCAACTCCTCCTGTGAAACTGCAGTATTTTTAATAAACCTCACAAAGTGGATAGGACTTGTAACTCAACCATCCAAACCCAGGTGGTGAAATGTTGTAGCCCTGCAAAGCTCTCTGAAGAGCTCCTGGTTTTAATAACAACTGTCCAAGATGTGTTTGCTTCTCCTGGCCTGGACAGAAAGCAGAATGTCAGTAACGCAGAAATGTTGCCCCTTCTCCTCCCGAGGTACTATTTTTCCCATTCCTCCCTCCGAACCCCCACTTTGTGTGACAGACATCCTGTAAGGCTTTCCTCTTCTCTGCAAAATGCAGCTTTTTGCACTGAGAGAAGCTATAAGGGCCCGTTTTCAGTAAAATCTCTGTACAGTTTACGTGCTGTGGGCGTGCCAGGCCTGTGTTCATCATTCCTGGCAGTCTTCTGTTTCACAGACATCTCTGAAGGTCTTTGGCCGTATCTAGTCTTTAAGTAACTTAGTATCTAGACTCAACACTAACACTTTAACCCTTGTTTGTATAGAGAGCATTAAACAAATTTAATTTTCAGAATGAAGGAAAAAAAGCAGCACTGTGTTCTTCATCATGCTTGTTCTGTTTATTTTGACAGTCTGTTTAGGGCCTGTTTCAGAAACTTTTTTTGACTTTGGCTCACTGGTTGTAAGTAAGCTGCTGTGTTTCATGGTCCATTGCCTAACTTGCCTCAAGAGTTGATAAATCCATCACTAAAACCTGGCACCATGTCCAATGCAAATACGACTTGTCAGGCCAGTGCATCAGAGCTGATCTTCGTATCAAGCAATGAGAACACACAGTCACTTTGGACAATACTCCCTTGCAGCTGGTTTGACTTGATGTAAAATATTTGCTTTAATGAGACAGAGGCTTTAATGTATCTTACACTTCCAGCTTTATACAAAGAAAAGTTGGGAGAAATTTCTCAGTTACTAAATATTGTGGTTTTTCTTTGTTTTCTCTGGCTTTAGTGTTCAGAAATGGTTTCCCATATACCCCTCAGAGAAACCTAAGTAATGATTTAGTGACTGTCATGAATAAAATAAGTATCTGGTCTGGTTACTTAACTGAGCATTTAGAAGAAATTATGCTGTTTAGAAAATTGCATGTAACATCAAAGTCAGGATTTATTTCCACAAAATCCTATTACATTCCAGGCATCAAACTGAAAAAAAGCATCCATTGTTCTCCATGTGGGTTTTTGTTGGTTTTGTTGTTGTTTTTTTCCTGCATGTGATCCATATGCGATTGGTGGAGGCATTAGGAGAATAGGTATATATATATGTACATCAGGATATAGATGCCCAGAGCATATGTATGCACAATAGCTCTAGACTGTTAATTTTATTAAAGGAGTTCTTGCTTTGTTTCATTATGGCTGTTTTCCTTTCGTGTCTGCCTTCGCCTACCCTCCTTCCCTCTCCCGAAAGTTAAGGTTTGACTCAACATTGCATTGTGGAAAAGGAAAATCTGTGGAATATATTAGACTGAAAATCAAGAGGAATATAAACAATATCGTAAGCTATTTTTGCAGATACAGATGTTTGATCTTCTTACAGCTCCTAATTTTAATTTTGTTGCCATTTGAGGGAAGTTCTGATTTCTGAGCGTTACTAACAAAAGCAGCCTAATCCCCAGTGCACCGTGCCCGCTCGTAGGAGCTCTGTGCCTGAATCCAGAGAACTGCACAGTGCTTGGCACGCAGAGTTGCATTCACTCACGTGGCAGCTCTTTGGGACCTCACTCTGCTGTCAAATTTCCCTTGGCTTTCCCCTCATCAATAGAGAGATTAAATCACCCTCAATCAGGAAAAGTCAAATTAATCAGTAGGCAGGTCCTGTGACTGTCTCTTCTTCTGTTTCCCAACATCTAAACAAATTCACAGAGGCTGAGCTGTATACTGATGTGCTTTATGGAATATAAAACACACGTACATGACTTGATAACAAAACCTACTTATCTCAGAAAGCATGTGAATTCCTGAAGTACCGATGTGGTGCTTGGGCACTGGAAAACCATATGCTTTTTACAGGGAACGAGGGGCTCTCCAACATGTGTTTGCTTGCAGGAGTATATTAATTTATACCCTTTTAAGATGTTGAGGTGAAGAAGGAAAAAAACCCAAAACTTTAATAACAGCCTGACCCAAATTCTTCCATAATTCCTGAAGCAAAAAGAATTATGTATCCGAATCTATTTCTAAACAGAAATTAAGATTGTTTTCCCTAAGTGACTTAAGCTTGTCTTTTATCCCCTAACAATCTTAATCAATACATTTAAAATGTTGTTAAAAATCTATTTAAGGCTTATTACTTTGATCTTATTGCCAGTAATCCAGTGGCACGATTCTTTGTGAAATGAATACAAAATGACTTTGTTCACATACCTTCACATGAGAGCACGCAAACAGTACGAAAATGTGTTGCAGGGAATATGTATCTGTTGTGTTGTTACACGGAATTGTATTTTTTTACACAGGAGGCCCTTTAATGCTACCTTAAAATTCATCAGAAGAGTCTGTGCTGCAGCAGCATCCTTCAAAGGATACCCAGCCTGGAAGGTGCCCACGAGGGCGCTTCTGCGTGCCCCGACCCAGATTTTGAGGAGCTGTGTGTCCCCGGGCCGTTCTGTCCTGTGCAAGAGCCTCTGAGCAGCGGTGCCGTCATACTGTCATCAGCACTAGGCAGCTCTGACCCCCACAGAGGTGCAGCTGCTGTCTGACAGGGTTTACCAGCCTCAGCCTTCTTCAGGCAGCGTGAACTTGTTTCTCTTGAACCTCTTCGCGGTCATGACGTTCTTGGTGGCTGCTTTGGTCAGAGAGCTCCCACTTGGTCAGAAGTGGCTGGTGCTGGTGCTGTCGGTGCAGCTCTCTGCCCAGGACTGCTGGTGACACCCCTTCTCTTGGGGACGCCATCAAT
The DNA here is from genome assembly GCA_013400195.1 of Aramus guarauna. Lineage (NCBI taxonomy): Eukaryota > Metazoa > Chordata > Aves > Gruiformes > Aramidae > Aramus > Aramus guarauna. The sequence goes on from VXBL01006845.1 coordinate 85,609, forward strand.
AGGCAGAAGAGCGCAGGTGAAGCTTTCCGTGCCAAAATTACCCCCTTCCCAGCAGATGCAGGCAGCTGTCACGCCTGATCTGGCACGATGCTGTGTTACATATGTAAGAAAGATCAGTGTGCCCTGCTATTGCCAGTGACAGTATGTGATATAAGAGCACCAGGGAACACAGCGTGATCATGCAAGCTAAGCTGTCTGGATACACTTTAACAGACTTGGAAGTGTTTTACACAGAGATATTATGGTTCTTACAGCTTCTTGGTGGCAGCAGCCTGAAGGGCCCTCTTTTCTTGCCTCCCCTGGGCTGTTCTGAGCAGGTCCCAGAGGCTGCTACAGAAGTTAGACATTGGATGGTGAAAGAGTTAGGTCTCAGTGGCACTTGGGGAGACCCAGCAACAGTGGACAATGATGTGAAACTGATGGGCTCTCTGCTTCCAAGGTCTTCTGACATAAAAAAAAGCTCTGTTGGAGCTTTGCTTGCTCATTCTTTCCTTAGCAGCTAAGCATGATTCACGCAAACTCGTCTGCAGTAACAAGTCCCTGATAGATCCTGTGCGCTCCTCAGAACTCCTGCCCTTGAGAAATGAATGGGATCTTACTTCAATTTGCAGTAGTCTCAGTATATATCTCAGTTTTTCGTCTTTTGTTCTGGGTTTGTTTGGTTGTACTTTTGCATACTTGTTTTAAAAGGATGGGAATGAAACCACAATGTAGCTCTATATTTCTTGTTCCCTCCTGCTCCCCCTCCAAAGATCAAAAAGGGAATGAATCTGGAGTTCCTAGGTCCCTTAATATTAACAGAATTAAATTCGCGGTGTGACTGCAATTGCAGGCTGAGACTAAATGTTCAGAAAAGTACTTGTAGAAAGATTTTTTGTTGCTGAAGTGTTGATTCAAGTTTTATTTCTTTGCATTTGTGCTGTTAAAATGACAGTTCTGACCCCTTTATATCTTGTGTCTTACAGATCTTCTACCTGGGGACTGAGTGGTTCCCTTGCTGGGTTCATCTGGGCGTTTTTAACCTAATTAGTTCCCTGGTAGCAGAGGTGCCTCAGGCACTGGTAGTCTTGCTCATTCCTGTTGTCTATCTACCTTTTCAGTTTTCCTTTTAGTGTCTTGATCAGGAATATTTCAATTAAGTAATATCAAGCCTAAAAGCTGAGAATTTTGATGAAAGAAACAGGAACTTGGTCTAAATGGTCTAATATTCTTCTGTGTAGTGGCCATAGTCTGAGGTTCCTTTCCGTGGAGACAGATAGTTTTGAAGCAAGAGAGGGGCTTTTTAGCATGCAAGACATGTTCTGTGTATCTTGCTTGTCTCTAAAACCTGTGGATGGTCTTTTAAAGGCTGATTCTGTCAATCATATCACATTGCATCTCTTTTCAAGATGTGAGGACCTGACACTTCTCAAATGGCCAAGAGCGTAAACTGACCCCAGAGATGCCTGGATGGGAGCATTGTCCGAGATCCAAAATGGACCCTGTCCTTGGGTTCGAGCTCCTTTTTCATGTTGTATTGAAATATAGGGCAGCGTGTCTTTCCTACATGCGAGCAGAGCTGTTTAACTGACTCTTCTCCAGAAGTGCTCGGTTTGTCTGAAAATTAATTCTATAAACTAGTGTCTGAGTCATGTATTTCTTTTGGGTGGAGCAGTGGGAAAGTCTGTCAGTGAACCTACAGACTTAGGTTACAGATTTTAGCCTTTTTTGGCAAACTTGACACTATGGCAGCTGCTTCTAGATTGAGTGGTCGCTGTGTTCCCTTTCTTAAGCTCCTCATTGTCCCAAATGAGGGCCCAGGACATACCACTATTCCTTCTCAACCACATGGCTTTCTCTCCTTCTCAAATAACCAAGGTCTGCCTGAGGTCATTGCTATATGGTTCAGTCTCCAACCAGGGAGCACCATGGAGCTTCGAAGTTCTCCTTGGCCCGCCTGCTTAGATGTAGTGACAGGCTGTGTGTTAAGTTCAACTTCAAACCAAAACAAATGGATGTTTCTTCGTGGTTGCAGAAGGCAAAGGTGATGGAACTACCCCCTGGCGATCGCTGAAGATTTTGTCTAGTTTGTAGTGTGTTGATGGCCTGTCATATATCTCTCTGGGGCTTGTTATCTCCCTTTGTTATGCCTAGAAACACCAGGAAAAAGGAACAATAAGTAAGATGACTGTCTGTCAATCTACCTATACTTGGAAAATGAACAATTTGGACAACCATTTAGCAGCTGAAGGGAAAGCGCTATAGTGTATCCTGGAAATGGCAAATAATGTGTTCCATGGTGACAGAAATGGCTCTTTCAAGCAGAAAATGTAAGCCTTTGGGCACTCTTACACTGTGTAAGTTCAGCTGTAGTAGTTTGTTAACCAGCAGACAGATCCACCCTAGGTTTCTGCCTGAGCGCTGCAGAAGACTCCAGAATGCAGAGTTGTTACCAGTGCTGGAACTCAAAGTCTTAATAATGATTTTTACTGTGTAACTCAAAGTTAACATTTTTATTTCAAATGATAGTTTCCAAAGGCAGCTTTATGTTCAAAGTACTTGATTCATTTATATTTCTATAATTCACGGTGCTTACTTTGAATAGAGTATCGTAAAGCTGTGTTTCTCCATGTTTGTAAAGCCATGTATGAAAGTATTACAAATGAAATGACTTTGACTTGTTTTCTTAGCTGGTTCAACTACATCAGCAAAGATACAAACCTGAAAAGTTGGTGCACTGCCAGCTTCATCTGTCTGTGCTGTTGTGGAAAACTTCCAAGCAGTTTTGCATGTTTGCTTTGGCAAGTGGTGACCAATGGGGATGGATGGTTGCTGTAACTAGCAAAATTTGGCATTAGTAGAGTTTTATTTGTCTAATCAGTGTTTACCAGACACAGAGAAGGAAGGCAAAGCTGCTCAGAGGTGTGGTGTGGCCTCTGTAAAAGCAGAGTAAGCAGGGACTCTTCAGTTTGAGAATATATGTATATATATACTCACACATACATAACGTCTGTGGAGCAGCCATTAATTTCAGCTGTCAGTAGATTTGAAATTGTCACCCAGCGCCACAGGGACATGGGGACATGCAGGTTCTTTTAGAGATCCTTGGCAGAATGGGGACTGGCCACAGGGTTGTAGTTATAATTAGAGCTTTATTATTATATAAAAATTTAATAATCAGCATTCGTTATTGCTATCTAAAATTTCTAGCAGTTAGCGTATGCTTAGTGTTACACAGCATTCTTGGCAATTATCATAGCTTTCAGTTAAACAGAATTTCTAGTAATTAGTGTAGCTTTTTTTGTACTATCTAGAGTCTTTAGTTACCTGGACCCTCTGCAGATCATGTCAAATTCTTAATAAACACTGTGCAATACAATAACCATAATCTAGACTCAGACGTTACCTAAAACAATGCAGGTCACTCGGTCGCAGAGGGAGCAGGAGATGGGGGCATCCCAGACCCCTGACGGATCTCGGGTTTTGACATCCAGCAGCAGTTTTGATCTGCATCCCACTTAGGACTTGCAGCTGCTTGATTTTTTAGGCATTATCTCACGTGTCTGTATGTTTCCCTGTTCCTTAGCGCGTGTCACCCCATCCTGGTGACGGTGCTTGGTGGGCAAATGGTCGTGTCGCAATGCTGACAGGGGGGTTGTCCATTCTATAACAGAGGTCATCACATCCTGGTGACAACCACAGTGTTGAAAAGGGGAAGAAAGAAGGGGGTGATGTGTGATAAGCACGCTGACATGTTACAGCTGTTTGTCTTAGAAAATGGTGTTGGTTATTCTAACCGTGTTACCGGGGTCAGGAACAGGGGTACCAGACACCAAACAGAGGAAGTTATTTTTCACCCAAACCCAAGTGAATTGCCACAGGTTCCCACAGAGGCCAAAAGCATAGCTACACTAAAAAGGGGATCAAACATAGTGGTCCAGATATCATCTATTTGATTTATTCATCAGGTTCCTAAGGTACCAATTTTCAGAAGGATAAATACAGAGGGATAATATGTTTTCTCTTTTTCTTATGCTCTTTCTGTAAGTTCCAGTTTTTGGAATAGGATTGAGGAAGAAAAAAAAAAGAGCTGTTCTGGCCGGTGTGGCAGTTCCCATACTGTCACAGTTACGTTAGGTACATAAACTGCAGGTGAAACAATATTTCAAACAAACAAACAAACAAACAAACAAAATAAAAAAAAACCAAAACAAAACCAAAAAAAACACTTGTTCTGCTATCACAGACATATCTGCTTAACCGAGCTGTGCCTGCCTGCCTCTTCCTAAGGCTCTGCATGAAATTAGGAATGCCCATGTAATATTGATGAGCCCGTGCATTGATTGCGATGAGGAACACAGGGTTGCTGCTGGCTCGCTTTGACACTACGATTTGCAGCGACTTCCTGGAGGATAAGACTGGCATTTGTGTAGCCATTAGAAATGCTGTTGGAGCTTTGACTGCTCAGCTGCAAATGCTTCATCAAAAATATAAACATAATAACAAATACCTATTTGCATGCTGTTGGATATGAAGAATAGGAAGCTGCCAATGAGAGCACTGTTCAATATTAATGTTCAGAAATACCAATTCTGTTGAAGACGTCGGCGGTTTTAAACATTTTGCAAGTGGACAGTCTAAATGGCACATGCTCCTCTCTCTCTTGCAGCAGTATGTGTGCCGTATGTCACAGAGTTTGCATAATTCATGGCAGCCAGGTGTATAACTCTGCTGTTACAAAACTTGCATAAAAATCAGGATTTTTGGTATTCAGGAAAGTCTGGGCATATGTGGCATATCCAAGAGCTTTTATGTGTAGTTACTTTGTGTTTAGTTTGCAATTAAGTGGATCTTTTACAGTGATTTGAGATCATTTTAAGTAGATTTACAGTAGTTGTGTGTAATATCTTTACATCAGGATTGATAATTATTCATGTGGTTTCATAATACTAGAAGTTACTTTTGCTCTGCATTGTTTCCTAAACATTTTAATGTGTTTTCTTTGAAAATCATATCCCACAGAGAGAGTAGCAAGCAGTAAAGCAGGTGTAATGTGCTCTTGTAAGTGTTTGAAATTACCAGCGTTCACCACATGCCAGCTGTCACGGGAGCTGAAGAAATTGCTCTTTCTAAAGTTACTAATGCCAGGTAGCCTCTGATTTAATGTCGAGAGAGGGAAAATTGCTGGTACTGAAAAGTATATTAAAATGTAAAAGAATATCTTATGCTTCTGAAGCACTGTTTTTATAGAATATTCTCGCTTTTCCGTCAAGGCATTGGAAATATGCTATTCTACATCAATGTCTCCCCTGCTTTAAAATGGTTTTGGTTCTGTTTTAATTAAAGCTTTTTCAAAATTACAAAAATACACAGGAGGTGAAGAGGTATTTTAAAAATAGCATCATTTCTAAAACAGAACTGCCCACGACTTTAGTTACACAACTGCAGAAGCGAGCCAAGAGAAACGTGAGATGACTCTTACTTACCCTTTTGATTTCCCGCGGGACGTTCTCCGGGGTGCGTGAGAGAGGATCTAGCCCAAGGGGCTCACTGGGGTCAGACCATTTAAATCAGCCCTGGTCAAGGGAGCTGGATGTCAGCAGGTTTTGGGTCAGACTCCTGGGGGAGATAAAAGCTCAGAAATACTTAGCTGTTAAGGGTTTTTTTCTTTACTGCTTTAAAGATAAGCTGCATATTATAATTTATGTAACAACCTTTTTTTGTAAAATTGCATTTAGTTTGTGTATCTGAATAGCTTTTGTATTACTTTGGTTTGTACACATTCAGATTACTAGAGCAAAATGAGGTTTCAGCACAAGTGTCATTAATTTTCAGTTCTTACTAATGCTGTGAACATTTGTAGCTGTTTTACAATGTTGGGCTATGAAAATTTCCATGACTGTCTTCCATGCTTTATTTTAACTACATTTAGTTACTGAATTTAACTACAAGAAGAAAAGAAGGAAAGCAAGAATCAGATAAAGTTGCATCTTTTTTTCCTTATTTTGCCTAATTTGTAGTAAGAAATTGATTATAGCAAGTGTAAGAGTCGGCATGTTAGTACCCAAAGAAAATATTGGAAAATTCTGTGGTATTTTGTCTGCATGCTTTTTTTTGTATACAAGGACAATTTCAAGTGCCTTTGTAACAACAGGTTTTTATATGAATCCTGAACCTGTGCATCCATCATGAAAAAATCTCAATGCATTCAGTCATTTCTCTCCAAGGGGCCACAGTGGGGCTTCAGCAAGAAATGATCACCCAGCGCTTTTGACCAGGGGCATATTCTTTGTACAAAGTCTGTACAGAAGTAGCACAGAACATCGTTAAACTCGCAGACTCTGAGCCGCGAGGTGACGCGAGCATTGTGCCGATGTGGACACCCAAACAGTGTACCCTGGCTCCTCGTCCTGTGTCCTCCATCCTCCTGGCCTGACGCTGTCTTCCAATATCAGTGTTACACATGAAGGATATAGCTTCCCACTCTGTGTCCAGTCACTTTGTTTTCTTTCCAGCATTGGTATTAAATGCTCAAATAAGACATTACAAGTCTTGGAAAACATTAGAAAGCCCAAGCCCCGCTTAGTAATTGAGGAACGGACTATGTGAACTCAACTGGTAGCTGCGCAGAGGGTGAAACAGAGCAGATAAAACACTATTTAGGAGGTGGATGCCTGTTTTATTGTTCTGGATTCATCCTTCTGGACAAGGCTGACTTCACCAAACACATGAATCTGGGAAATCAGCACAGAACATTAATAAAAAGTAAAACTACAGCTTGGGGACAAGGATAAATTCCCAGCTGCATTAGGAAAGTGAGCACAAGATACTTTGTCATTTAAAACTTTTAATGAGAAATTAATTCATTCTTATTCCATGTGCTCCCGGAGATATGAAGCTCCCAAGGTCAGGACCTGATGCAGGCAGCACATTTTCTGAAGCCACATCTTCTGAAGCTTCATGGTCGCCAGAACGTGCTGCAGGACTGCAGCCTGCCTGCTGTCGGTGCCTCGCAAAGCTTTTTATAGCCAGCCGTAGACTTGCGATGCTGAATAGCATGTTGGTGTGAGACAGCCTGCTGATTGTAGACAGGGAAATACGCGAACCGATCTACATGTCTGTGCGTTGCATAGACTGAAGAAGTGTCTCAGCAAACAAAACAATGTGTGTGCTTCCAGCTCTGGGCACGAAAGGCTGTGGTAAACTTCTTTTCCGCAGGAGCTGTGACTAAGAGTTGCCTGAGTGTCCGGAAGGAGAGGGGGGGGAAGGAAACATCTTGTAATCCAGCAAGATACAAAGGCTGAATTGAGGCAAAGTGGGAGGAGTGCTTGACCCACAGCCGGGCATGAGCGTGGTTGAATCTGCGTAGTTTGGATGGCAGGCAGGAACGGGCTCAAGGAAAGGCTCTGCCCATGCTGCATTTCAGGCCTAAATCTGTCTTGGATCTTAACTTTGAAGGGTAAGGTAGGGATATTTCTTCCTTGCCTTATGGCAAAGGTGATAAAAACCTTTGCTGATCAGGAGGCTCTCTGAAAGTCAGATCAGTGCTGATATTTATAAAATCTGATGCATATTGTATTGAAAAAAGTTGAGGAGCAGATTCAGAATCATACGTGTGTGTTAGTTGTACCACATGTGTGACAGGGCATGAACCCCCTCCACGTGTAGCAGAGGAAAAAGACAGGTCACTTCACTTCTTGTGTGGGAAGAAAAATACTTGTCAGACTTTATAAGAAACCTAAAGTAAGCGTGGATGGAGGACCTGACAGCTGACCTAATTAGAGAAGGGCTGACTATAATGAGGCCTGCTCCAGCAAATTAACTAGTTTTTCCAAGCTAAAAGAGCCTCAGCTTATGTCTGGGTGTTAAGGAGAAATACTTCTCTGCAATATTACTTAAAGCACAGTTCTGAAAAATACAGATATAAGCAAAGAATTTAAGAACAGTACCCATATTATGTTCATACTTCTGCTGCAGATAAGGTACAAGTAGGTATCAACAGAAAACCAAAGAATGGGGTATTATTTAAACGTAAAATGTTGCTAGCCCTGGTTTATTTTTTCATTTTTAGATTAAGTTTTAATTTTAGATTAGATTTGATTTTAGATTAGATTTTATCAGCTCTCCAGATTTATCCACATTTCTGCTAGTAGTAACAGGTTGCAATTAATTGTTTCTCTTCTATCACAGGTACTTCCTCCAATTTTCTTCTGCTTTTATCTTTCTATCATTGCTTTTTCAGTCAGTCATCATCTGATCTAAGCTCAGCATATACAAATCCTTTATTTTTGACAGTGGCCAATAGTACTGACAGATTTATGTCCCTTTATTAAAATGGATACTTGGTTTGAAATCCCTTGGTTTCAGATGTCAGTAGATTTGTAGAATAAACAGATCCATTTAAAAAAATGTTAAGCTGAGAAATTTTGGGTAGTAAGACTTGCTGTCAGATTCTAGATTCGCAACATTTTTGAACATGTGGTTTTGATCATCTTTTAAAGATTAAAAATTTAAAATACCAAACCAAGTAGTACATTAATACAGTGTTAGACTAGTGTATTCTATTAAAGCAGATCAGAAGTGTGGTAAAACAGTAGGCATAATCCACTAGTCCACAGTGATGACATCATAAGGCTATCAAGGAAAAATATATGGCCAATATTTCAGGTCAATCTTCCTAAAGGAAAAGATTTATCGAACTTGCCAGTAATATCATCATTTCTTGCTCAAACACAATAACAGAAGGTTGTAAACTTTTAGGATATTAACCCCACTCATCTTGCTGTAGTAATGAAATACTCTAAGTTGAGAAGTAAAAAAAAGAAAATCTAACTCCCCTGAGGCAATCTTCCCAACTGTGCTATGCAACAAGCAAACACTCCCATCATAGATATTTCTTTTTTAAGAGTTAGGTATATCCGTTACCATGCAGCTCTTCAGGGTACCGTCTGGAATTCAGAGCACAGCAAAATGATTTCTATGTATAAATCTCCATGACAGTGAATCAGAGAAAATTCTTAACCCTGTCTCTTGGTCATAAATAAAATCAGTGTTGCAGGAGCGCATGCCTGAGCCATCGCCACTGCTGGCATGGTGTTTAGGAATGCTTATCAGTTTTGAAAATTTTTATTTTGGTCATAGGGCAGACCATTCAGTGGCAGCTAAAGGCCAGCTCATTGTACAGTGGACACTACGTAATGACCAGCTATCAACTACCAGCTCGGCTGGTATACAGCCAGGAAGGTTCCCTCTTAGAAAATTGTTTCCTTATGAGACAAAGTAGTTCAAGATATTACTGTCCCTTCTACTGAAAGATATGAGTGTTCATGGTCTGTTTCAGTGGAAAGGAAGACAAATTAGTTTAACGCAGATTATGAGAGCTCTGTGGTAAATTATGACAACTCAGAAGCGGAGGAGCAACTCCTTCAAATCATTGCTGCTGCTTGATAGGTGGACATTTGGCCATATCCTTAAGCATGATATAGGTTGCTATGCTGAGAATGTGCTTTTTAGATCTTTTATAAATTTAAGGAAATGCATTCATTCTTGGTTGCTTTGGGGTGGAGAGGACCAGAATCTGGTTTACAGTTGCCCATCCTCCAAGGTTGATTAGTCCCATTTAAACCAGTGGTCATACTGAGTTCAGTGCCCCAAATTCCAACTCATCTATTGTGTATCCCTGTAGAAGATTTGCACAAATTAAAGTAGCTTAAATATTCATATGACCCAGCTTTTTAGACTAATTACAGAGAAAATAAATTAAAATACATAATCAGATCCCTGCATGAAGTTCTGTAAGAAAGCTTTGCAAAAATTCCCCTGAGAAGAAAAAGTCAAGAAAGGTCTTACATAGTGCTTTCCAGTCCTTCTAATCTCGAGAAAAAGTCCTTTTACTTATAGTGGCAAAATCGTGCAAATTGTAACTAATTATCCTCTGATTAGTTTGTCTTGACTCAGCTTTTATGAAAGGTGGGGGAGAGGAGATTTATTTTGGGATATGATCTGCATTTGCTTTGCTTTGCCTCCTTTTCTAAGGGATAGGAAAAGAAGGTTTGGAGTAAGCCTCAGCAAGACCATCCAGTGAGTAAAAAGAACAACCACTTCCATGTGGCACAGAAAACTATTTTTCTGTCTGTCTTATCTTCCATGGGAGAAGTTGGGACCATGCTGAGTATAGAGCAGAGACCAGGAGTAGCTGGTAGCAGATGGAATGATACAACTTTCTTCTTCTGCCCTTGGTACCTGAGCAAGTTAAGCAGAGGAACCAAAGACATTAGTGAATGTATCACTGTGTGTTGTAGATAAATTCTGCTCCTCTACTTATACTGACGGGACTAAGAAACGACCTTCCTCTGGGTAACTGGGCATAATTACGTCCATCCCATAGTCCTATCAGCCATAGTTGTGTGTCTTTACTGTAAAATGGCAGTGCTCAGGTGCCATTTTTGAGGCTGTAATGTCAAGACAATCTGTATCAGGTTTTCTATTTGTTTAAACAGTGCAATTTTCTTTATAAAACTCTCTGCTTTATATTTAAAAGATCTTTGTTAGCAAGTGGTGTACACTGATAAAATGATGAAGGGAAAAGCCAAGTCACTTTGATTTTAATGCTCAACTAGCTGCTCTCAGAAATTAATACATTATCCATCACTTCACCGCACCTTCAAAGAACAGTATTTAAACCTTCCTGACATTTTTTCCTAACATCTTCCTTAACTGCAGGTAATTTATAAATCTCTAAACAAGTGTGAGTCATCCTGATTTTAAACTCAGTGACTCTTCTGCACTGAATAAATAGTGCTGGCCAAGAAAGGATATTTCTCGTCAAAGAGAAGCTGAAAATGTTTTTTAGATTTATGCTGTCATCCTCTACCTCAGCGAAGCCAAGCTTGCGTATGTGTGCACTCTGGATGCACTTTATGTTCTCCGGTGTTTGAAGCACACATATGTGTGAACTGGTTGTCGTAACAAAGATGTGCGTACCTTGAATAAGTAGGGCTGGGCTGAGCTCATTATTTGATGTGGCCCTTAGGAAGGAACTGATGACCTTGCTGCACTCCCAGCTGGGGCTTGTGGTGGAGCTGACCTCCTCGCAGAGGAAAGGTAAGGAGGTGGGGTTATCATGGAGATAAGTCCTTTAGTCCTCTTGTCACTGGTGGAAAGAAGCTGGAATTTTGCATATCTGCTTGGTGCTGGCTGGCGTAACGTAGCACTGAGCTCTTTGCACACATACGTTTGTCACTGCACATGTTTTATAGCCTTGTTTGTGTCACTGCGGTTGAGGTTGGTCAGCACTGTCGTACTGTCGTGGTCTCATTTTCCTGTACAGAATAAGCACTGCCGCCACTTGTTCTTGAAGTCTGCATGTAAGGCGTATATTCGTATCACCTGCTCTTCAGTTTTGAAGTCAGTGACAATAGGTGATGAAACAAGCTCTAAGGGCCTGCTGCTGAACACGGTGAGGAACTGAGATCAGATGATTTTTCTTAGATGTACTGCTCAGTCCTACTGTGCTGCAGGTTTTTTTTAAGTGTGTTTGGTATCTTGTTATTACCCGAGCCAGGCAGAGGAGGAGCCACTGATGCTGAGCAACAAAGCACTAGGAACATGCTGTAATGTAGGTCGTAGCCTGCCACCGTATCCCCAGGATGTCTCTGGTCAGAACTTGAACCTCTCTGTCGCCTTGAAAGCCCTTGGAAGGCCTGGCCTGAGTTGTCCGGTTGGATGTGCAATGCCAAGTGGTGGCAGATCTACCATTACCTCTGCCGCCTCTTCTGCAGCTGCCCTGAGGCACTCTGGCCTTTGGGAAACTGCGTAGGACATTGTGCACTGTTGAAGCACGCTTTGGGTGTAGGGATTTACTGGGTCTAAGAGCATCCTGACTGATATCCAAAATGTGTGAAAGATTTGTGTTCTGCAGCAATGTGTTATTATCATCTAATTCAGATTTGAGATGAATTGTTAGATTGAGGTGTGTGTGGGAAAGATAAGCTGCAGGCACATTATTAAGACTTTGTTTTTATGGGAGAAATTATTTGCAAGTTTGTAAGAATGTGAATCACCTACCTGATCACTGAAATCCTCTGGAGTTTCCTTTATTGCTAGATAAAGTAGCTCTCATTCAATACCTGAATGCTTCTGTGGCCATTTTCAGACTGCTCTGGAGTGTTTTCACGTTTGCTTTCTAGCCTTTGATAGCTCGCGTCAAATGCTGTCAAACAGAATATAGCTTGACTGTATCAGATTTATTGGATGATTAAGTTACTGCAGGAAAAGTTTCCCACAATTGTTCTTTGTTTTACTTGCAATAAATGTCAGAAAGAGTTGCAAAATCAGTGCATTTTGCCATCCTTTGATCTTCTCCAAAACACCGCCAAGCAGGGTATGCAAATGCCGTGTGCGGCAGTAGCTCATGTGGGCTTTGAACTCCACGAGAAGGCGGTAACACAAGCTGTCTGAAAGAAGGACCCCGGGGAGCCGAAAGGTTTGTGGCCAATCCACCCCATGATGTGCAGAGACTTACGTAACAAAAGCTTTGTGGGGCTTTTCCCTCCCCTTCTAGGTGAGCGTGGTCATTAGAAGCTGCAACATAAAATTGGAATAGGGAGGGAGGAAAGGAAGCCCTGACTGGGAAAACATTTTTTTAGAAGCTTTTTCTCAAAACTTTACAATTTCCCTAAACAGACCTTGAGAAACAGATGACTAAAGCCATCACCTACCTTTGTCCAGAGTTCTTTTTCAGCTATTAACTATGTATTAAACAAAACAAGTATAAAGATAAAGCTAAGAAACAGCATTATGTAGGAAGGTTTTAATGATGGAATAACAAATGATGTAACATCTCTCTTTTTTAACAAATTTTATCAGTAGAAAATTAAGAAGTGGAAAAACTTTTAGAAACTTTATTTTCAGAAAAAAATACTGATCCTTGTCCTGTTAAATATCACTACAATAAGCAATTCTAGATTCACCAGTGCTTTCTGAGAAATCCACTACTCCAGTCATAAGCAGTTGGTTGCAGATTAATAACTTCTTTTTTGGAAATATTCCTGAGTCTATTAGCTGCTGAATTTTGTGAGTATTATTCTTTAAGAAATGTGGCATTGCCAGTGCAAGCTTCCCACCACTGTCTTTCTTTAAATAATGAAGATCCAGTTTTTCTCTTTGAAAACAGTAGTCATGTAGCCACTGACAGTAAGTGCGGGGAATAAGACTGTGCCAAACTGCACAGGTTTGTGTATGTCTTGCATCAGTGCTTAATTTGAGAAATCTTAGGAAATGCATTTTTATTTTATTTTTTCTCATTTAGCTATTTTTATTACTTTTATAAGATCTTTCTATTGCATTGTTTGTGCTAAGGTAAATATTTTACATTGTTGAGAATGCAGCATGAATTTTAAAATGCCCCTCCATGCTTCCTGTTTGCAATTACATGAGCTTTATTCCAAGTGTTTTAAATCATTGGTCTCTTTCTTACACTAAACAGTTGTATCGGGTGTCCATGCCAAGGTTTTGGTAGAGGGGGCCTTTGGGGATGGCCTCAGTGAGAACCTTCAACACAGAAGGTCCCAGCCAGCTCTGCAACGGACCCTCTGCAGGACACAGCTGAACCAACCTGGTGGCACCTCTATGGAAACATATTTAAGAAAGGACAAAGATAAGGAGAGAAGGATGAGAGAGGAACCAAAGGGAGGAACAAGGCCAGAGCAGAAGGAGGTGCTCCACAGCAAAGGCACCGTGGCCCAGAGATGAGCCCATGCTGGAGCAGGTGCACCCCCGAAGAGACTGTGCCCTGTGCAGGACCGTGCTGGGGTGGAGGAAACAGATAAGATGGAAGGAGCAGTGGAAGAGAAGAGTGGGAAGCAAAGAGCGGCTGAGACCAACCGCTATGCTCCAACCCTTCCTCCACCGCCCGTCCCCTCACTGAAAGGGCTGAGTGTGACCTGTGGTGCTAACAAGGGGAGTGGAGACCGGGAAGGGGGAAGGAGGGGGGTCTGGGATGAAGTGGAGACTGGGAAGAGAGAGAGGTGGTTTTTTCCCCGAAGTGTATAAATATTTGTCTTGTTTGTTTCCCAGTACTTGAATCATTAATTAAATATTTATGCTAAATGACAATAAATGAAGTGTCCCCACCTTCAGGCTGTTTTGCCAGCAACAGTACTTGGTAAGTGATTTCCCTGTCTTTATTTCTACCCAGGAGTTTTCTCATTCCTCCTGTTTTCTCTAGTGTCCCCTTGGGGACAGAGGGAGCAAGCAGCTGGGTGGCTGCTTGGCTGCCAGGCAGGACCAGCCACCGCGGCAATCTGTATCTTTGCAGTTCTTCACATTTGCTTTCCCAGAATTTGTTACCGTCTGCCATTACAAAAAGTCACTTTTCAGTGGATTTTCCCACCTCAATCTGCCTTACCCCCATATACTCTATAATACCTGCAATTAAGAGGCATTTCCTTGCTAAATGTTTTTTACTGTTTCTAAGTATTTTAAACATAATTAAAAAAATGTATTGATGCAACATACCAGCATGTGTTGGTGCCTCACTGTACATTTAAGCTATATTTCAGACTTGCAGGGAAAAAGTGACACTCAAAATATTTTAATTCCAATGATGCTTCATTTGAAATCAGCTTGCCTCCTTTTGCTCTTAAAAAAAGAAAATGCGACACTGACTGGAAAGGGAAATATCTAACTTTAAACGTCACAGAATTAGAAGGTTTGTGCTGAAATTTCTATGATTTTTTAAATATAAAATCTATCTTGACAAGGAATAGGCATAGAAATGAGCATTTTTTCTGTTGAAAAGCAAAACCGTGATGATTATTTTTACAATGATAAGATTCTGACCTCAAGCTACTTCTTTTTTGCAGAGATAATTTGTCACCTTCAATTGCCGGTGGTGTCTGTGCAGGTAGCCCTTTTTACTTATGCAGAATTTATTTAAAGTTTGGGTCTAAATCTGACCCTTGCTCATAGTTAGACCCATCAATGTTAATGTGAATTGTGACAAGAAGCCTAATAGGGTTTTGAAGGAGGGATGTTATTTCAGCAATGATGAATTTTCCCTTGTGAAATGCATGAAGCTGAGGGTGCCTTCAGCCTCTTGTGCTCATCCCAGCAGGTTCTTGTACAGCCCTAAGGATCCAGGATGAAGGCAGCAGAAAAAAACCACCTTGGGAATTACACAAAACAGGACAGATTTTTCCAGATTAAATAGTGCTCTAATGCAGAGTATTGCCACTGTGGGATTACACATGAATGAACGCCGGACTCCCAGGCATGAAGTAGCAAGAAAACAATAATATTACACTTATTTTTCTCTCACGGCAGCCATATGTTTCAAGTTACTCTTCAACTGGTATGTTGGCTTCTGGAAGAGCCCAGATGTGTTGTGAAAATGGAGAATGCTGTAGGTGCCAAAGCTGCCAAGTCTTGAAATGCAAAGGTACCAGAACAGACCTGTTTGTTGCATGTTTTTATTGAGAGGAGGTAAAACTTACTTTTATTTGACTTTAACTCTCAAGATATGAAGGCTCGAGAGTTAATAAAAGCTTATAAAATTAAGATTCTCATTTGTTTATTCTATCCAGTATCTCTAAAAAGTAACCAGAACGTACAATGTTGTTCAGTTCCAAGAATACGTTCCATCATGTGTTGCCTGTGTGGCTGGAATGGAGCCTTGCTTTGTGTCCCTGTTTACAAACAGAAAGCAGGATTGTATTTTAAAGCAGACCACTTGCTTACTTCATATCAGGTGCAGGAAAGTCTAAATATATGTATCTGTTTGGTATTTATAGCCTTTTCAATGTTCAGAGTTCTCAGAGTCACTCAGGAGATAGAAAGGAGCAATAGGGCAGTTTCCACTGAAGTAAAAATTACTGTGCCTTTTGCTAAAACAGGATGTTTTGTCCGAGACTAATCACTTTGCTGCATTATTTGTTGTTGTTTTCATTAGAATCAATGAAAAGAATATATATAGCAAAAGCAAATCTAACACTGTGGTCCTTTTTAAAGAAAAATCAGAAGTCATTAACTTCTAAAAATAAGAAATTCAGGCTTTTCCAATAATTTCTGACTGTCACTGGACTCAATGCCTGCATTCTGTTAGCTGTATAACTCTTGCTAGTTTTTACTCCAAGGACAAACTGTCAAATGAATACAATCTTTTTCATTTACTCATCTCTTACATGTGAGGACCACCAGCTTTTGGGCTTGCGTACAAAATTTTGAAAATAATGCATTTGTCTTGCCCTAACATTAGAAAGGCAAAATCCAGAGAAATGATTTTTAGAGAGGATGAGTAAAGAGAAAAAAAGACTGTATTTGTTAGAAAGCAGGGAAGATATTTTCTTTATCTTTTTACTCTACCCTGTATAGTCATCCTATAAAAAAGGAAAAACTGAAAAGGTTGTGCTCAGTGTCATTAGGATTGTCATTTTATTAGTATGGCTATGTATTTTTTCTGCATCCTGAAGGTAAGATATATCACACAGTCCTGATCCACTGAAATGGAAAGAAACAGAGACTGACTTTGAATTGGGTCGTACATTCAGTAAAGAGATTATCCTTGATTGCCTGTAAATGCACTTTTTAGCTCAGGTGTTTATGAAGATGACACAAGCCTTTTCTGAGACGGAATTTCACTGCGAAGTACTGAACCCAACTAGGGGCTGGAGAGGCTGTCAGGGATTATGCAGACTTTAAGAAGAATATAAGCAGACTTCTATCAAAAAATATTCCAACCAGCCATAGCTTGGACAATGTGATGCAACTATGACTTTGCCTTTTTCTGAGAACATTATATATCAGTTGAATCAGTATCCATTTTGAAGGCCATGTGCAAATTCATTGTGTCTATTTAGTTGTATTAACAGCTTTTGGTTTTCATCATTTAAATGTGTTCTGTGTTTTGTTCTGTATTACTGTGTTTGCACAGTAATGTATTGCTGTATATTTTTGTTTAAGCTACAAAAGGAAGAGAAAGAATATCAAGAATTCTTTTAAAGCTTAACTTTCTATTCATTAGCAATGAAGAAACTATATTTAGACTGCCCGGCTATATTTTTCATTATTATGCATTTCTCAACAAGGGAGTTAAAAAGACTTCATAGTTACATATGGTCACTCATAATTACTGTAAACAGTTACAGTGAAGTCCATCCTGCACAAGTCTGTGCTGAGTTGCCCTAAGCTCCTTTTACAGTCCCCAGAGAGAGAAAGAATCATCTCCAGGGAGTGATTCAGCAATCCAGAGACCGAATTGCAGTCTGGAGATCCCTTTTTTCCACAAAGGTGAGGTCTGTAGGATGACATTTCCAGTTTCAGTTAGGCAGGAGGAATCCAGACCCATTTATGTAATACAGAGATTTCTCTTAGGCAATCTGAGCTTATAAGTTATATTTCTTTTGGGTTTCGGAAGAGATGATGCCTGTTGGGGCTTTCCGGAGGGCGCACGCTGTGAGTGGAGACAGTCCTGGCTGCTGCTGTGTAGGCAGCGGGTAAAGGAGCGTGTATTGTACCACCTCTTTCCCGACCGGCGTTAGGGGTCTTGTCCCATTCAGTAGTGACGGGAGGGCAGTTCTGATCTGATGCATTGAAGACCGTGACGGGGAGCGGCAAATTCTTACGTGTCTGATCACCTGTGGGGTCAGCAGGATAAAGCAGCCCTGCAGTACTGTAATTAAGCTGATTAGACTGTAGACAAAGATCTTCTTTTCTCTCAGGTTTCCTTAAATCTTTTCCAACAGTTGTTTCTGTGAAAAGCTGCTGCTCCCTCCACTGCTGAATATAGTTGACATTTTAAGCTTCTGCTTGAGTGCCGTGCTAACAGGCTGCCAGGTCCAGTTCTGGTTCGTGTTACTGGTTCGTTTGGAATGGAGTAAATTGGGAGGCAAGCTGTCAATACCTGCCACGGAGACGAAGGCTTTGCCGTAGTAATGCAACAGAATGAGAAGAAAAATGTCTTTGTCTGGAGATATTATAAATTGTTGCCCTTTCTTTTATCTGAGCCTTCTCCAATTTTTTCTTTAAGAAATGTTCCTGTTCTGACATTAACGATATCCTGTTTCTGTGGGAAAGTGAATTCCCGCAAGATTCTTCTAGATTGTCAGATAGAAAAGACATGTGACGAGTGCTGTAACGTCAGCCCGAGCCCTCCGTGCAGCCCACCGCTGCAGGCAGAGTTCGTCCACGTCCGCGTGATGTTCTCCGACTGCTGATTATGCAACATTATGATGACAGGACGTAAAAACAGAGAGAACAGAGGTTCACAAAAAATTTCATCAGTACAGATTTTTTTCTGAAGTATCCCTAAAATAGCATCAGTACATTGTAAAACTAAAGTTCTTACAAACTTTGTTTTGAGTCTGCTGGGAAATGAAAATGGAAGGAGAAATAATACGATAAAATAAATGAGATGCAAGAATGGGAAGAACAATGACAAAAGTTACGAAGAAGTAAGCTGTAGGATATGTAGGAAAAAAAAAAGACAGAGACTAAAGAAAGTGATAATGCACGGGAGCCAAAATGTATTATTCTGCTGAGGGCCAGTACAATACTTGCGATCACTTAAAACTTGTGCAAAAAATCAAGAGCAAGTTTAAAAGGAAGAAGCAAGGAAAAAAATTAGTGGAAAACCCCATGGAAAATGCGAGATGGAAAGGATTAATTTCACATAACCTTACGTTCAGCTGCATATAGCTTCTGCTCGCGCTTGCAGTGGAGTACGGAAGTCTTGTGTTCCCATAATGTAAAGGGGTAGATTAACTGTTTTGGGAATTTACAGTACATGTCAGATAATCTTCTTTACCAAAAATGTATCTTCTGTCAATTAACTGACCTGGGAGAATGTGCAGGAGGGCAGAGTGGACCTGTTAGCCTAAAGGAAGTCCAAAGTTTGCCCCTTGCAGACAGATGTGCCCTTACTATGCAAATGTTAGATTTAAATTTAGAATTGTGAAGTCACTAGAGTTCTTCCAGATTGTGTTTTTAGCTGGCAAGGGACACATTATACCTGGTGGTGCCATAGAATGAATGGTCACATCACCCTCCGCATATTACAAGGTGGTGAATAAATAAGTAACCTCCAGTTGTTCAGAGCTTTCCTCAGCTAACATTTCATTTTATCCCACAGTTTACAAAGGCAGGTATTTTATTACTTGCCCTACTTTGCTTCTCCACCATGGAAGATTTATGAGCAGTAGATATATGGAGTCATAGACAGTTCTTTAAGCAGGATTCAACAAAAGACTTGACAAAATATTTATTTTAGTTTTAGAATGTTAAACATTAACATTCCTACCTGTGGCCATGCTTTATTTCTCTGGCATAGTTCTACCAGGAACCCACTGTCTGGAAGCAATGGGCCTGATTCTCATTCTCCTCAGTAGGCAATATGGTGAATAGATAAAGGGATGTTAAACCCGTTGGGATAGGGCTCAGATAGGGCTTAAAATCTTGAAGTCTGTGAGTTTGCCTCCCGTTATGTATAACTCTCGTATTCCCAGCAGAGTGGAGTAGTGAGGTTGCAATGGACATTTCCATGTGGCTGTGGAGTCCTACCTAGGTCAGAGAGGGTCATGGTGGCAGGGGAAATGTGCCACGATCTCTGCTTGCACCTGCTGCTTTTTCGTGTGCCCACAGAAATGCAAGCCTTGGTTCCAGCCGCATGAGTGTCGTGCTGGATCAAGAAAATGGTTCTGCTTCTTTTTACACTGGTAGAAGAATTAGTATGTATGCTGGGTCAAGATAGGTTGTATCCTGAACTGAGTGAGAGTGGTCTTCATGTCATCATCCCTTACTTGCACCAGAGGAACCTCTAATGAGTTTGCAAGCATCCTTCTGCTTTTTTTTTTTTTTTTTTCAAATCAGGACCTTAGTTCTGGATTTTCCTAGCACCTTTCTTATTGCTGCAAGTCATGGTTTCTTAAGCAGCTTATTTAAGATGGGAGACAGCTGCTGTAATTTAAGACTAATTCTTTTACAGTCATCATTAGACAAAGGAATCAAAAGTTGGCATTAAAAGTGGTGATGCCTTTTTTACATTTTTGCTTTGTACTAAGGGTTTGGAAAAAATATCAACTGAGGTATGTGACTTGAGGTATGTTTAGGTCTTAACCACTGCCAGTCAGGCTTCGCTAGTTTGGAATTCTTGTCCTGCAAGGCACAAGAGGGTGTGTAGGTACTGAACATGCAAGGAAAGCAAAGTAATAGATGTATGTCAACCATCATAGGCAGAAGGATGTGTATTCTTCTGTGGTATCCGTATCCACCCAGCGGAATGAAAGGTCAGATCTACTGGCAGGAGGAGCTGTGTGGTATTTACTCTCTTCTCGAAGTCTTTTGAGGATGCAGTGATAGCGGCGTATCATTCCTGCATTTCCCCAGGAGCAGTGGTGGAAGCTCCAGAGATTTCATAGTACCTGAACCCTCCCCCGTGCTGCCATGCATGTTCCCCTTTGGGCTGATTCCTCCTTGTCCCTTCTGAGGAGGGTGTTCTGGGGAGCTGGAGGTGGGGATACAGGTAACAGTTCTCTGGGGTACGCAGATACCACTTCTAGTTAAAAAATAAGTGAGGTGAGGTGAATCAATGAGCAGTGAGAATGAAATATGGCCCTGAGGAAGAAGGGATCAGCTTGGGTCACACTGTAGGGTCTTTCTGGATCCATGGAGTGGAAACGCTTGGGTATACCAAGAAACCTTTCAGCTGTGGGTGGTTTCCATGACACGAGGCTTTACAGGCCACTCTAAGGAGCCAGTGTTGTTTTGGGAAGCTGTGGGTCAAGTATGAGGCTGTGAACTCAGGAAGAGCTGAAGATCAGTGGCAGGAAATACAAGCTTTGTGGAAGTGGCTGTGCAGAGACGGTGGCAGCTTCTCAGCAGCAGCAATTTACTATTACTGATCGCAACTCAGGCTTGCTATAAACGTGGTTTGGCGGGGAGTGAGGAGGGTCCTGGTCTTCCAAAGGAAGCTCAGGAATGTATGCCCATGTACCACATGCCAGCCTCCATCTCTGCGACCTGGACTCCCAGCTCAATTTATGTTAATTAGATAGACCCCACATTCCATGGCTAGGGGTCCTTATTTAACGTCAGAGATTTATGGCACTAAACCCAAATTTGTTGTATCAGCCATTAGGCTTCAGTCAGAGTTTTTTGTAATTGCTGTGAGTGTCACTGTCCAGAACCGCTCCATGTCCCGGTGTGCTGCCTTCACCTTCTGTGGCTGGTGGCTTCTCTTTCATCCTTAGCTTTCTCCCTTTGTATTTGGTGGTGATTATGACTGTGGAAGATGAATGGCACGGGCAGACGCCGTAGGTGTGCAGTGCAGGCAGGTTTTGCACAGGAACCCTCCTGTGCTCTGCCTGGCTTATTTCTGATTTTCAGGAGCCCTGCTACGTTAGCCCAGAAGCCTGCCCAGCACGCTGCACCACACAGATGGAGATGTGAGCAACTGCCTGGACAACAGGGGTAAAGTCATTCGCTCTGTTCATGAACAAACCAAACTCGAATCCCAAACTTTAGAGGTTAATACTGGATTAAACATCTTGGATGCTGAAATTAGACTCCTTGTTCAATGCAAAAAATTTAAATTATTACTTAGCTTGGGTTCTGAGCACTAAGTAGCTCTAATTTCAGTAGGTGTATCTGTGTGTTCAGTGCTTTTGAATACCAGGATGCTCCTCTAAATAGGAATATGGTTGTTTCACTGTGGGCTCCTGTGCCCAGTGCAGCTCATGGCCTGAAATAATTCCATTTTACTGCTCAGCATCCAATTGCATTGCCTTTCAGAGCAGAGAAATCTGCTCAAGAGAAACATTTGTGCTGCAGAGAACAGAAAACAGAGACAACTTGTATTTTTTCAGTGATGCGATTCTAAATGTTCCTCCTGAAGGCACTGGAAACGTGTCAATGTAAATAATGAGAGAGGAAACATTGTGCTTCACTGTGTAAACACTTTTTATCTACTTGTTGTGGTTTAACCCCAGCGGCAGCTAAGCCTCATGCAGCCACTCGCTCCCTCCACCCCTCTTCTCTAATCAGAAAAGTGCGAAAACTCCGGGGTTGAGATCAAGACAGTTCAATAGGTAAGGTAAAGCCGCGCACACAAGCAAAGCAAGACAAGGAATTCATTCCCCACTTCCCATGGGCAGGCAGGTGTTCAGCCAGCTCCAGGAAAGCAGGGCTCTGTCACATGTAACGGTGACTTGGGAGGACAAACGCCGTCACTCCGAATGCCCCCCCTTCCTTCTTCCTTCAGCTTGATATGCTGAGCATGATGTCATATGGTATGGAATGTCCCTCTGGTCAGTTGGGGTCAGCTGTCCTGGCTGTGTCTCCTCCCAACTCCTTGTGCACCCCCAGCCCACTCGCTGGTGGGGTGGTGTGAGGAGCAGAAAAGGCCTTGGCTCTGTGTGAGCACTGCTCAGCAGTAACAAAAACATCCCTGTGTTATCAACTCTGTTTCCAGCACAAATCCAAAACACAGCCCCATACCAGCTACTATAAAGAAAATTAACTCTATCCCACTCTATTAAATATTAACTCTACTCCAACTCTGAAGTAGGAAAATACCTACCGCGCTGCTATACTTGACAAAGCTTTGCTTGCCAAGGCACTGGGGATACGGTATGTGCGCTCATTTTCCTGATAGATTCATGCTAAAACTGTTGCTAAGACAAAATTAATCGGAGTGCCCATGCCATGAATATCACAGCACATCCCTTTTCCTCTTATTTGTGCTTCTTAACTTTTAAAATTCTATCTGATTTCCTAGCACACAAGTTCCTGCAGCTGGAACATCTGGAATTGAGCACTGTGGGCTCGCTGCAGAGAAAAGTGTTGCACCCGCTCGGTGGGTGTAGGGGAGTAGGGAGAGGTTGTGAGGGATTAGTGGCTGGCATGGAGAAGTGAACCTGTAGCTTTTCAGCTGAGAGGATTCTGACCGGTAATCCAATGAGTTCCCCAGCGCGAAGCTGAATTTAAGCACTGCTTAAAGTACTGGAGAGACGCTTGCTGTATCAGTTTGCTATGTGTCTGCATTCACAGATGCATTCTGCATTTTACCGAAAATGGAAATTCTTCTGCTCCCCATTTCTAGACCTTAATTTCTGCCTGAGTGTATTCTTTCAGTTATAACTATGTGCTCTAATATCTATACCCTCCTGTACCTTTTACATTATGAGGGAACAAGATAAATTGCAATGAGACCTTTTTCCTAGAGAGGACACCAAGCAATTTAGTGTTGGGTTTGCAGGCAGTGCTGTCAATACAGCTTCTTAGAAAATACCAACCTGAAAAAAAAAAATCGGCATGATTGGTCTAATATTTTTTTAATAGTTATTTCTTATCCATTTCTTATCTAGGTCCTTTTCTGTAAAAACCTTTGTGTAATACAAAGAAGGATTTAGCAACCCACTTACTTTGGGAAATGAGCCTTTCTAATGATGCACTTCTGTTTCATAAA
This sequence comes from Aramus guarauna, assembly GCA_013400195.1. Taxonomy (NCBI): domain Eukaryota; kingdom Metazoa; phylum Chordata; class Aves; order Gruiformes; family Aramidae; genus Aramus; species Aramus guarauna. The sequence goes on from VXBL01006845.1 coordinate 109,046, forward strand.
TTGCAAGGAGGAGAAATTTCATCTGATGGATTTTGGGGTGGAAGTAAAGAAGAGCAATGGACAGGGCCTGTATTAGTTATAAGGCTGTCCATGTATTCTCCTTGAAAGGTCAGGAAGAAAGAAACCATTAGAGAGGAACAGAACTGCATTAATGATGTTTTATAATAGCATAGATGTTAACACCATCGGCTGCATAATGTGTTTTGGTTTGTTTTGAAGGTGAACCCAATGATCGGTACTGTTTTAGGAAAGAAAAATGGTGAAACCTAAGAACATCGGTGTTATCAGTTCCTACATTTACATTCCACCTTTTCAAAGTCTGTTGAAATACAATATATGTCCCTCAGATGCCATTTCTAGAAGGAAAATTTAGACAAGGAGTCAGCCTGTTCCTAGCTGAAACCTTTGTTTCAAGTTGCAGGTAAGAGGCCAAAACGATTAAAGTCATCACTGAATTTTACTGTTATTGCCTTTGGAACATTAATTTTATTACAGGAGCTGGGAATCAAATAGAAACATGAATGCCCTCTGTCTTTTTTCTTTTTTTGGTGAAGCTTTGTTTTAAAAGTTGTCACAAAGATGGATCACTCTTACATGATGTTAAACATAACAAGTTTAGGTGTTGTCCATGATACATCATTTTATGGGGTAAATAGCCAAATTAGTTCATACTTTTTATATTCCCTCTTCCTGTAAATGACAGCTAAATGGGAATAAATTGCCTATCTGTTTCCAAATGTCACTTTTAGCCACCTGCTTTCTGAACTTCAGAGATGCTCACTAACAGCCCTGGTATTGCTTTGCCTCCCTGTGCTATTTATAGTTAATGTCAATGCAAGAAGTTGTTTATTTCTCAAACTGGTTTTCTTCTGGGAAATTAGGGATGTATGCCTCCTTTCAGAATTGACCTTCAATGTTTCTAACCTACCTATGATCAGAAAAAGACGTTTTGCAGTTCCTCAATTTCTGACAGGATTAAAACCCTATTGTTCTCTAAAACTGCAAAATGTGATTCATGGGGTCTATAAGGCAGTGATCTCTTTTGCAAATTTTCTTTCAAACTGCAGTTTTGCAAGCCTGCTATTGCTGATAAGTTTTGTGGCTCACTATCTTCTCACATCTCCTGTGTCAAGCTGGCTGTATGAGCTAGCTAGCACACTCAACAACTGCTGGTGAAAACGAAGAGCATAAAAAATAAAATGTGACTTGCAGAAAAGCTGGAGAATTCCTATTTGTGTGATTGCCCTGGATGAGTCACTGAAGTAGAAGTGAGATGGCTTGTGGTGAGGGAAGGCAACTGGCTCAAGAGTTGTCATTCCAGCCTGTCCCGTGTGGCCTATTTGGTGAGAGGGACAGACGATGGGATGAGGGGTAGGGAAAAGCAGTTACTTAAGGTGTTCCTCCACAGAGTATCTAGGGGTAAAAGAAAACAAAACCAAACCCTTGATGTAGTTCCTTGACAAGCTTAGTGGCTTTGATGAAGGGAGTTGGCTATGGCAGTGGCAGGCTTGGTTCACAGGGTGGAGGAAGGTCAAGAGACTGACACCCGGACAAGGAAATGTTCAACTGTCTTTTTTATTAATTTCAGAAGTGAATTGATACCCATTCCTAAAACATACAGTTTTATAGCAAGCGGGCACTTTAGATCATAGCACCGATTAAACACTCTACTGATTTGGCAGTTGTGAAGGCACCAATAATTCTGGAGTGACAAGAGATAAACTCTGATTATGAGAGACGGGCGCTGACCTCAGAGATGGCTGACGTCAGTGTCACGGCAGGTGGTTGCTGAGAAAGTCACTTAGAAAATAGATTACTTTTGCCGAGGGTTCCTGGGATTAGAGTAACTCTGCAAAGAAATGGTTTTTAAAAGGTGCTGTCATTTCTTAATGCAAACCTTGTTTTGCTGAGTACAGGAATATGCTAAAAACAGCTTTTCCTTTTGGTTTGTGGTATGTGAAAGTACCCACAGCTTCTGAATGGAGTGCGATTTTTGCTTTAAGACTGGTGACAGCATCCTGACTGACAAAGGAGCTTCTTACTTTATGCCTTGGTTTTAAAGCTCTCTCATTTTCTCAGAAGCAGGCTAATGAGTTAAAAAAAAATCCGGTTGGCTTATAAAGACACATGCACATTGTTACATTAATAGAGGGGATATCTTTTGGTTTAAAGCCATTTGTGGGGAAAAAAGCAACAACCAAAAAAACCCCAAATAGGCAATGATCATGTAAGGTGCTACATGCAGCCAGGTGTCTGTGTTGACCCCTTTGGGGATCCGGAGAGCCCGGGGCTGTGTCTGTGGTGAGGGGCTTGCAGGACTGATACATTTCAGTGGGCACGGGTTGGTCCAGCATCAAGCACAGCATCTTCCAGACTGAAATCATGGGGATGTTTCTTTGGGTCCACCCTCAGGAAATCTGGAGAGGGAAGCGGGAGGAGTGAGAGGGTGTTGCCTTGTTAATTGTGTCTCTTGTGTTCTGTTGCTGTACAATGATTGTTCACTTTTAGGACTTCCCTGTAGAATTGTAAATCTTTAAAATGGCAAGGGAAAGTCTGTCCCATACAGACTTGTTTTTCTCTGTCCTGATTTTTCAGGTAGCCTGAAAAAGGTGGTCATACACCAGAAACTAAAGCATTCATACATCAATAATCTCTTACTTTTTCTCTGTGTGTGTGTGTAACACCTCAGTCTCCAGAAAGATTTAATCTGTCCATTGGGTCCTGCTTTGCCCTCTGTGCTGATGGCACCTTGTTTCTCTTTTCCTCCCATTGCTCCAGCAGAAGAAAGCAGATGCAGGTGGGGGTACTTAAATATGGACTATCAGGGGTGCAACCAGAAAAACCCTCCTAGAGGAAAAAGAGGAGCCCCAGGTCTCAAGAGAGACTAGATGGGTATCCATGTCCTGCTGTTCATTGCCTCCCAAGAGAAGGAATAAGAAAGGCAGGAGGGAAAGGAAGGGGTGGTGGTGGTGGTGGGGTGGGAACTAAGGATGCAGAAGGCATGGGGCTCCCAGAATGGACCATCAGGGTGGGAGAGGAGTCTGCTAGAGCAAGAGGGAGACAAGTTGAAATGACAAGGCAGGGACGTCCCAGGTCTGTAGGGCACATCTTTCATGACAGAGCCCTGCCCTCCTGAGTGAAGGCCTCTGTCGGGGGGAGATAATTTCAAACTGCTGCCAGGATAAAGGCCTGAGAAACAAAAAGGAAGTGATTTCTTATCAGAGTGTTGTGTGCAGCCAGTTTAAATGGATTTTGTAGCCATTATTTGTATTCCTGATTGAAATGCACAGGCTACTACATCTGCAGTAGTTCTCTTGACATTTCTGCTCTTGGAAGCTTTCCAAAATCTGATTGCTTATATTATTTCTCCATCCGTCTTTTCTTCTTTATAAAAAGAAAAAAAATCCCTCCTGCAGAGAAGAGTCCGTGTAAAAATAGTATTGAAGTGGCTTAGCTCAGTGGCTTAGCTCAATTCCATGAATTTTCTTATCTAAATTTTTCCTATGTGCTCCTTTAGTCCTGTAGTCCTGGAGGAAGTAGAGCGATATGGATGGAGAAATATTAGAGAAAAACAAGGAGATTAAGATGGGGAGGGATCTTCAGAATAGTGCCGTCCACTCGATGGGAGGAGGAGGAATCAGAAGGCAGCTAAGCATGGGAAGCAGGAGACTTGCTGTGGTTTTACTGGGTCGGCCAGATGAAAGACACCAGTTACTGTCTGCTGAGCTTGATTTCAAATCCAGAATAGTGTGTTGTTTGTATGGATGTGAAGATTGGGAGATGAAAAGAGGTGTAGTGAGTTTATATTGTCTTTGTTTGGAAACTTTTTAGGCGTTTAGTGATAGGCAGAAGTGATAATCAGCAGAATTGTTGGGTTTGGCAATTCTGCAGTGCTCTGACAAAGCTGGAAGCAGCACCTTGAATTTTTAGCTTCGTCACCTCTAGGGAGACTGAGTTTTATCAATGACTCTTCTCTGAGCAGTGGTGAGTGACTAAATATCTGTTCCTCTGTGCGAGTGGTGAACTAAAGTGCTGCTAAATAAACAAGAACAAAACTGTAAGAAGGTAACAATATGGATAAAGTGCTTCCTACCAGTCTCCTGCAGGGAGCCGTAAGTTGTAAATAGGGAATGAGTCTCAAAGGACAGTCAGTCATGCTCCACTAATGACTAGTGAACAAAATGAGAGGAGAAAGTCAAGTCTTCTTTGGACCAACATGGCTGCCTACAAATCTAGCCTCAAATGTCTACCATCAGTAAAGTTTAAAATCTTAACATTTGACTGATGATCTCATCCACAGTACAATTGCAAACTTCATCTTAAAGCTTTGAAAATCCCTTCTCCGAAAACCTTGGAAGCATTATTTGTGGAATGAGCAGCCCCTCAGGCTTATGAGGTGTTGTACGATGCATATTGAACGCATACGTGCAAAAGTGTGTCTTGGCGTAAAATTGATTTGTGTTGTCTCATTCCCTGCAGCCATTTAAAAAGACACTAAATTTGCCTTCTAATGTCTTGAAGATCTCAATTATACATTTAATTGCTACCCAGAAGGCATCTTTGGCAGGAGAGTACAGTGAACACATGGCTATTTTAAAATGCAAAGGCATTTTAGTTAAAAAGAAGGAAGTCAAGGGAGAAATCATATCGTCAGATGGCAGTGGGAGCTATTTGGGAATTCTGCATTTGGTTAGATCCTTCCCAGGTATTGTAACTATAGTACTTGAATAGGAAGTTTGCTTTTCTTTTCTTTGCTATTTTTTTTTTTTTTAAATTAATCTCTTCTAGAAGCTGTATTTTAAAGAAATCTGTACTGGCACTGTAGAAGATTTAGAAGATCAGAGTTACAGGGAGGGCAATTTGATGCATTACAATTTTCTCTTACGGCACTGCTGCATTCCCAGTCAATTAAAATTCTACTGCTGCTGTTTGAATGGTGGGAAATTCTGAAATGACTGAACAAAATACAGTGAACATTTCTTTATATTTATGCTTCTAATATATATTAAATATAACGCTGGGAGTAAAAAATGCTCTTGTGCAAACAAGTTCAGCATGTTCCAGGTACAGCTGGCAGCTGACCTGATCACGCAAAGATTACTGGTAAATGAAACTGCTCTTTATTTCCTGCAGGACAGTGTTGTGTAGCCTGGGCAAGTACGTGTTTCTCCACCTTGCTGTGCTCAAGAGTCTCAGCTTTGATTTTATAACAGACCAGCTGACCAAAGTACTTGTAGTTTGCTGATGCTGATCATCAGGCAAGAGTTTTAAGTCTTGGCATTATCCTCAATGCAAAGTTTTCCTTCTCTGGGTACGGACAGTGGTGCCTCTTGTCTCCGTGTGGTTATGCAGCTCTCACCTTTGCTCCAGACGGAGTTCTGTGCCTAAGCATGTGAAGATCTTGGTCTAGTGGGCAAGGAAGAAATTTTTTGTGATTAGGGTGGTGAGGCACTGGCACAGGTTACCCAGAGAAGCTGTGGCTGCCCCCTCCCTGGAAGTGTTCAAGGCCAGGTTGGATGGGGCTTTGGGCAACCTGGTCTGGTGGAGGGTGTCCTGGCCCATGGCAGGGGGGTTGGAACTGGATGATCTCTGAGGTCCCTTCCAACCCAAACCATTGTATGAGTCTACGATTGTATCCATTTACTTTCCTGAAGTAAAATGTGTCAGCCATTCTGAATTTCTGATTGCATAGTGACATTTTAATTTGATTTTGGTACAGTGAATTCTCTTTTCATGTTCTTTGGCCATATTTTGCCTTAGCTCTTTTTTCTTTCATCATAACTGTTTTACAGAAAATGTCTTCTTTTGGTTTCCTTTTCTAAAAATTCACTCCACTTGTAAATGAATCGAATGAGAATTAACAGATCTTTTTTCCAAGTGGCCTACGTCTGAGTTGATAAAAGCTGATACTGGTTAACCCAGGGATTTAAAAAATACCTATTTTTGTGGATTGTAGAGAATCTTGTATGGCTCCTGAGCCAGTACCACTGTTTCTTTGAGTTTTCCTTGCTGAGACAATTGGAAAATAAAATAGATGTATCAACAAGGCCTAACTTGCCTCTGATCAAAGATAGCTATACATTTTTTTGATGGGACTGTTTTTCCAATTAAGAAAAAAAAAGGTGCAGACTGATCTAAGTAGGACTGTGTTTCCAGGTTAAAACAGTGCATGCTTTCCTACAAAGCATGCAAGAATTGTTTGCCTGTCTTATTCCAATTAAGCTTCATGCTGTAAATCACTATTATTTTATCTATTTACCATTTAGCATAAGCAGAATCAAAATGATGTCATCAAAATGACTTGTCTTTTTACTTCATCACAACAGCATTCTGAAATGATCTCTGATTATTCTGTTCCTTCTCTGCTCTGCCTGTCCTTCCACTTCCCTCCTACACTCTCTTTTTCTTTAAAGTTTTATTGCTCATTCTTTCTTAGTTAAAAATATACATATATATAGGCATACATTATGGGATGGAGATTTTGGTTCCTGAAGAGATTTTTTTTTTCTTTTCACATCTTGTAATTGATTTTCACACAGTGGGATTTAAAATGACGCTGGCCCTATCAGCTTTTTACTAAGTTATATAACTTCTTGGTTTCTCAGCCCTCTGTAAAGATGAAATGCAGTAGCTGCAGCACAGATGAAGAGGTCAGTTTTCATACATAAAATACCATGTCTGCCCTTTCTCCACCTGTATGTTACATGTCCTATTTTTTTTATAGAGGCAGATGACTAATTTCTACCATATTAACATCAAAAGCTTTATATTCTCAGAATATGTGTAATTGTATTAATTACTGAATCCCAAGCCAGTTTTTTTCTGCAGTGTATACTACAGAATAAATGGAATGGAAGGTCAAGGAACTCTCTATTTTGTTCACATAAATGATAAGTACTAGGATGTTCTGGATATATGTCATTCGGGTACCCAATTATCTTGGAAAAGCTGTGGGACTGCATCTGCGGGAGGTCACTGTAGTGATCAATACCAAGACAGACTCTGGGCTGGTGCATGTAATTCATATTCCTGCTGCAGAGCAGAAACAAGTTTTGTGTCTGATTTTAGGTATCTCCAAATGAATCTTTGTGTTTCTCTAAAATATTTCATATTTTCAAATACAAAACCAGCATTAATCTTACAGGCAAACTCAGTCAGTTCAATCTGGATTTCATTTAACAAAAACATATATTTTTCTAGAGGAAAGTATTATTTTACATAAGATTGTGGAGCGTAAGGATTGCCTAACCCAAAACTTAACCTCATCTGGGTTTTGACTTTGGTGGAAAAGTTTATTTTTTTGAGCCTAAACCATTCTGAAAGTGGAAATCTTAACTGCATGAAACACTGGATCTTTCAAGGGCCGTGCTGAAGGAGCTAGGCACGGGTATTTATGCTGCCAGGGTTTCATGGAGAGGACCCTGCCTGGCAGACGGAGCTGGAGCAGAGCCGTTCGTACGTGGCTGAACAGGCGGGAGCACGGGGTGAGCGCTGGCCCTTTCCCAACTGTGCTCAGGGACCACAGGTGCCATCATGATGGGATGGGGAGAGAACTGGAAGAGTGAAAGTCAGAAAACTCTTGGGTTGAGATAAAGACAATTTAATATGTAAAGCAAAAGCCATGCAAACAAGCAAAGCAAGACAAGGAATTCATTCCCCACTTCCCATGGGCAGGCAGGTGTTCAGCCATCTCCAGGAAATCAGGGCTCCGTCACACCTAACGGTGACTTGGGAAGACAAACGCCATCGCTCTGAACGTCCTCCCCTTCCTTCTTCTTCCCCCAGCTTTATGTGCTGAGCATGACATCATATGGTATAGAATATCCCTTTGGTCAGTTGGGGTCAGCTGTCCAGACTGCATCCTCTCCCAACTCCTTGTGCACCCCCAGCTATCCCGCTGGGGACAGATAAATGCAGAGGGTTATCGAAGTGAATGGAGAGAATAGGATACAAAATCTTCATTTTCTTCTGTTGATTTATGTTCCTAAATTCTTCCTCTTCCTCCTATTTTTCACTTGCGAATGAGGGGTTTTACCTTTCTGTTCATAAGAGCAATTAGAAAAGCTTAGCCATAATATTTTGATTTCCTAATAGTTGCTTTTCATAGAAGATTAGCCAAGGAAAAAAACCACACATTGTGAGATTAGTTAAATACGTCCTGAAATCCTGCCAATACTTCCTGAAAAGAAAATGTGATTTACTGATTCTTATTTTGCATTTAGATGAAAACCCTCTGATTTATATGGTAGGACTTCTAAAATCTAGACAGTTTTATTGCACACATCTAAATGCAGCTTCCATCTTTCAGCTTGTATGCTGTTTTCTTACAAATTCTGATCAGGTGGTTGTTTAACAGTTCTACCTTGGAGCTGAGCTCTAGTTAGGAAGCTAAATGCATAAATGTTTCCAAACTCACTTGCCTCATTTAACATGCTGTGGCCTCATTTGTCTTCTGGGCTCTGGTTTTGATCACTACCAGCTGTGTTTAAATCTCTCCTTGGCTTCTCTTTTTCGTACTGTCAGGCGCTAGCCCCTCGTCTCCTCTACCTTTTCTGTTCGGCCGCCTGGTGCGGCTTATGTCTGATCAGGGGGATCTTAACCTGGCAATGCCAGGCCAGCCGTGAGGTGCTCTTTGTTCTGGACTAAGGGAGGAAAAAAGCCTCACTGTGCTTTGGAAAGGCACCGTATAGTGCTTTTTGATTGGATTATTCTTTATAATGTCATTTACTATGATGCCTATAGATTGCTAGTGTCTGGTAGTGGGTGTAGCTGCGGTGCTTATAGCAATTTTGCTCTCTGGGCTTATTGATTTAAAAATAATAATAAAAAACTCTGCAGGGCAGCTGTGTTCTACAATCTCTTGTTTCTATGTTTGTCCAACTCTATTTTGTGTCATTGTGAATGAAAAAAAATTAGGAAAAGATTGTTGCTTCTCAGAGGCAGAAATCTAAATGGTGGTTCAAAGGAAAGGTCATCCTTTTCCACTGATGAGGACATGTCTTTATTTCAGCATGAAGCTGAATTGTGGTTTTAGGCTGTCTTCTTGAATCTCAGTATCGTCATGTGCTGCCTGTAAATCCCACCTGCAGAAGGAAAAAGAGAAATAAGTAGCAGTGAGTCTCTTCATAGCGTATCCAGGCACGAGCTGCAGCTCGAGAAACAGAAGCTTACAGCCATTACTACCACCGCAGAAGTGCAGCTGGCTGCCTGGGAGTGCTGCTAGTCTTCCCCTGCATTCCTGGTTTTCCTTTGTCTCCCCCCATCTGCAACTGAAAGGATAAGAAGATACCCAATCTGTCGATAAAACTTGATGATCTCTTTCATATTGTTGCAATGTCACTGCAATGTTTGTGAGGACTGCATTCTTGGTATTGTCTCTTAACTTCTTGATGGGAGCCTGTTCCTCCCCGCTCAATCCACCAGGGCTGTAGTGGTAACTGTCCCTAAAAGTCAAGCGCTCATCTGTAAATCTCTGAGAAGGAATGACTAAACCCCCTGTGCTTACTGCAATGTGCAGAGCCAGGAGCCGTGGTTCCCGAAATCCTCCTCATGTCCATGACAGAGGGTGCCATTACTGAGCATACAACGGCTCAAACACTGCTAGCCCAAGAGTTCCTTCAAGCACAGGAGCTCAGTTGCAAGATGCATCCTGAAAGAAAGTGAGGAAAAAGCTGAGAGGTGTCGTTTTGCTTTTGTGTTGTGCAGGAATATTGTCCTTTTCAGGAGCTGAGCCTTATGGTGAGGATCTGATCCGGCTTGAACCATCCTGGACACTTACCTTCCTCTCAGATGTCAACTGTGTTGCATTTATTAATGCAGTTTCTTACAAGGCTTCTAGATGCTCTGCAACATAAATAAAGCATTTTGATATTTAAGTGCCTTTATGGTGTAATGGCTTGGTAAATAACTCTACAGAAGGTTGCTAGCTGCCTCCTCTTGAATCTCAATGTGCATGTGCCTACTGAGCCGACTGGTCCTTGGCAAGCTGTGACCTGCCTCCACTGCTGTTTCAAGAAATACAGTTCTGCCATAGTAGGATGCTGAAAGTAGTCCCGGTACCTTAACTCCTGCAAATCTGATCTTTTTACTGTGGGCATTCAAATTGACAGCTAGAGATTTACATTGCATATGTGGAAAAAAAAAAAAAAAAAGTTGGATGGTATCTGTCGATAAGCCGTGCCTTAATGGCCACCTCCTTCCAAGGATGGAGATAGCTGAGCCACCTTGCTGGTGGTCTCAGCATCAGGCAGTGACCTTAGGACGCTGCTGAATCAGGGCCCCTGTCGGGAAGCTGGAAGAGACTTAGAAATACACAGCTGGCTGATTAAAGACTGAGCAGTAACACACTTCATCAAGCTGCTCTCTATTTTAATTTAATTGGCTGGCAACACTTGTCAGAAGAAAGTTCAGCTTCTGTGAAAATACTGACAAACTTGATAACTGCTGTACTTGATGTCAAGGTGGGTTTATTAAACACACAACTTAAAAATGAAGCCTTCAATCTGTAGCTAACAAACTTTGCTATATTTTAAAAACCATTTTCAATATTTATTGATATCATTGCTGTGGATATAAAATGAAAGAGTCCCTCCCTTTCTTAGGCAATTTCCTTTCCTAATGTTGAAGTTTTGCTGTGTGGTATAGAAACAGGATATATATTTTCATGATAGGAAAGACTGAAAAATACCTTTTGCTATTGAAATATTAAACCCCACATAAATCTTTTTAAACATATGCTTTTTTAGACTCCTACGTATTTATATAAATCTGAACTATGCAAGTACTGGACTATGTGTTTATTTTGTCTGTCACAGTTGTAAGTACAATTCCCACCCTGTCTGCCTGAAGCTGAGGCCACTGGGACACCCGTGCCCCCCCGGCAGCCCGCAGCCCCGGCACTGGGCACCAACACGGCGTTTGGGGCACTTGCCGCGTTGTCCAGCAGGAGATCTGGCGGTGACGACATTTTGTTTAGTCTGGGAGTGTCTTTATGTTCAGTAAATGGGAGAAATCAAAAGGAATTGTGACACTTTTGTTATAGATGGGTATTTTAAAATAGTGGCAATCTTCTATCTAAATCTCTGGTGGCTTCCAGCAGCCAGTGATATGCTTTGATTGTTGGGTCATCAAAGCACAGTGGTTTGATAACAGGAGAAGAATACAGAATTACAGGGGAGAAACTGAAAGGACCCAGGACTAAGTCATCTTGAGAGGCAACGGGGGGATTTCATTTGGAAGGAAACTTGAGAAATTGGCTGTCATAATTCCTAGTTTAAAATGAAAGCTAAGATGAGGAGAAAACTGCACTGATGGGGGTGACCAGAGCATTCATGGCCCTGATGAAGTTCCTAGACATTGTCCACTGTGAGCCAACATCCACATAAAAAATAGATGCTTGGCGTGGGATCAATACCAGCAGTGACTCCTGCTTACAGCTCTGCAGATTTAGAATTTACTGAGTGGGAATTTCAGCGTGATCACATCACATTTGTTTTCTGTCCTGATAGTTAGGGGATATTGAAATTACTGTTACAATCTCAAACATTCTCATAATATAAAAAACTTCCATGTTCTTGAAGGGTTTTCTTTTTTCCTTTTTTTTTACCAATTTGTTGTCCCCACAGTAAGTTTGCTTGGGTTCAGGTTGAATGTAAACTCTGTGCTTGCCCGAGGGACGGTCATGCTCGCGCCCCGGTTCTTGCTGCTGCAGAGTTTCTCCTGGTGCATGGTCCCTTCTGCAGCCAAGGCAGTGTATCATCAGAAGGTGCTTGTGGGTTGAGCCTGGAGGGTGAAGACGTAAAGAAATGTCTTTACAACCTTAACACTCTTGTGGGCACAAAGGAAAAAGTTGTTAAAAATGTTCCTCCTACCACCACAGAACTGAGAAACAAAATAGTTGTGTGGGTTTTCCGTTTGTTTTTAAATAAGTAGGCACTATTTCACAACCTATCTCCTCAGATGTATGTTTCTCCTTTATGTATAGATTTTCTTAGTACAAGCTGTTATTAATCAAGTGGCATTGCTTACTTTTTGGGATGACAAGACATGAAAATATATATGCTCAAGATAGCATTTTCTCAATAGGTGCAATTAACAGACTTCCCATTTTCTAATTGCTTCTGATGGGACCTTAACAGGGCTCTGGATCTCTATCTACTGCGTGGCTGTAGCATCCGAATGAATAGAGTATGGGCTGGCATCACCAGTCAGCCCTCTGGGCTGTTCCTGGAGCTCTGGGGGAAATGCTGGTAACTGCTTTGCCATGCTACTGACCTCAGGTGAAAAGAGAAAGCTGGATGGGGTTAGTCGGAGATGAATACTTAGAACAGGAGGGTCTCCTGCCAGAAGGGTAGGAGGATAATTTTGTCTTGTTTAAATACAAAATATTCCTGGATCTTTGAAGATGTTTCTCTCCCGTCTGGTATAAGCTTGGCTAACCTGATTTATGAATCAGAAATGCAAAAAGAACAAGACAAGCACTTTTTCAAACCTGTGTGGCTAGTGCCCAGTAGAACTCCCTCAAGAAAAAGTAGCTTGGATGAACATGTTTTCAGTAGAGAGTGTCTTGTATATATCAAATAATAGTCAAAAAAAGCCAACCAATATAATGCTCATTTTATACAATCTATATATTTTCTGCACATTTCATTAAAATGCTAAATTTATACACACTATTCAAAATACTTGCATTATGCATGAGTTGAAAGGCAAAAAACTCAATTCTCCTTTGGCTAAGATGATGAAAGATTTCTCATTTTGCCTAGTTTCTAACTTGCCTTTGACAAGCTAGGTGCTTCCAAAGAGATTTATCCAGTATTATTATATCCTACAGAGCACTCTGAGAACCCATTTATGTTCCTAGCAAGGAGAAATGCTAGATATTTCAGTCTCTTCAAGGAACAGCTTCTGCCTCTCTCCTCACTGTAACGAGAGCCTGCCCTTTGTGAGTTGGTGCTAATTGCTTCATTTTATGACAGTTGCTTTTTGCCCTGTGAGGACTTAAAGAAGAATATATTATGCGCGCATTGTAAGTGTATGTAATCTTTCTTTCAAGACCAACCTATATTGCAAAAGTGTGAAGACAGTGTTTGTACAAATTGGATAACTTAGCTGCCTAAATAGGTACCATTTGGCTTACAGATTAAGTTGCTAGCCTTTGTCCAGTCCTGTCATTGACCTGTATTCAATGAAGAGAGGTGGATGCTTCCAAAGACCTCTACATAGCTACTTTTTTAGTCCTAACATCTGTGTAATGTGCTGTGCCTGGTTCTTGGAAAAGTGAAACAGGAATAATGGCTTTCATGGTGCAGGCCCATAGCCACCATGCCTGGTGGGAAGTGGGTAGCTTTGCTCAAAGGGCACTGTGAACCTCAGTGTGAGGATGAGTCTTGTGGCTCTAGGAAGAGGAGGGGAGGCTCCATTTGGGAAGGAGCATGCGGAGAGTTTGGATATACACTTGCGAGGTTTGCGTCTTCTGCTGCCTTGGATTGACCCTCCTCCTCAGCCCCATGGTCTGGTGGCAGGTCGCAGACTGTGGCCATCGCGCTCTCTGCAGCATGTCCTAACGCTCAGACTTAAAGATGGAGGCTCTCTGGCTTGCTGTGGCTCTGGTGTCAGGGCTGGCATTCGTGGCTGCCAAGCAGCAGTGTGTGACATGACAGTGGCATGTCATGGCGTGACAGGCCAGGCTGCCCAGCTGCAGGAGGAAGGCCAGATCAGAAGTCTCCACTTGCCTGACGACACTCCAGCTGATGGGCTGTTGCACAGAGATGCCCCTGGCTCAATCTGAGTCACTGTTGATTTATTTATTTCAGTGATGAGATCAGAATGTCTTATCTCATGTATGTTTTGTGGAATAAAGGTAATAATGATGTATGAATTGGTTTTATATTTTGAAAGAAGTCTTTAAGTTGTTTCACAGTGCATGTTTCAAGTTACATGAGCTACTGGGCAAGGCAGAAGAATCTGCAGATTTATATTTCCCTATCTCAGGCCAAGCATATCCACAGCATGGTCTTCAAACCTGAGCAGCAGTTGCCTGCTGTGATGCTGCTTATTTGTTGAGACGGTAGAACTAGAACACACAAATCCCTGTTACTGTAAGAGGATTGTAACTTCCAAACTCCTCTGCTGTCTCTTTGAGAAGTTAAAAGTCCCTTTTGCTTCCAAATTCGACTACATAATTGTATGCGTGTTATGATTGCGTATACCGTAGCAATCTCAGGAACATTAAGTGCCCAGGGATATTGCAGCTGACTTGTAAACAACTCGGAAAACAGTCAAGCCTAGGGCTGGAATCAGAAATGTAAATGCAATTGCCTAACTAAAAGGCTATGGATAAACCAGCTTTGTTGATGTATAAATTACTTGCAGTTAGCACAGAAAATAACTGATATTATGACAAAGTTAAGTTAATTTTATGGAAAAATGCTACGAGTTTATATGGCTTTACTGCAGGTGAGGTATTCTGTATGGCTCAGGGTATGTCATGCCGCTCCCAGACCACTGGCCATGCCTGCTTTTCAAAACTCTGAATTTGGGAGAGACAAGATGGTAATATAGTGTGTTCCTGCACAATATCTGATGTGTGAAAGTATCATGGTGATTTTCAGGGGAATAGGATCTGGGTGCTGATTGCATAGCCTATAATAAAGAGGTTTCAGAAATAGCTCCTTCTAATCAGGTGAAGTAAAGACTTTCCTTAGTGATACAACCTTAAAATAGTTTGGACAATTTGAATCCATCCTTATAAATAAGGTTGCATTAGATAGAATGCTGCAGCATTAATGAGACAAATATGAATGAAATAGAAATTATCAATTTAAAACCATTATGCAGAATTTTTCTGTGCTGAATATAACAGAGCTGGAAATTTCAAGACCCAGGCAAATTGTACTAAAGTAGATTTGCATAAAGCATTGGAAGAGCTTTTATGAAAATGGAACTAGTGGGAGTTATTTAAATAACAGTATAGCAGCTATTAACAAAATAGCAAGATTCAAAATAGTAATTTACTTTACACATCTCTTCTAAAACATGTCCAGAATCAAGATAACTGTCAGCAAATTGTAGAGCATTGCAACCCACCCTCTCAAAAATCCTGAAAGAAAAGATCAAGAAATTCTCATTCCTGACAAAACACACACCCTAGTTGCAGAGCATATTACTTCCACCATAGAAAGCAGCTGTAAAATATTATACAGCCATGGTGAAGCCATATGATCTTGAGCTCTTAATCATTCCAAAAGCTTAGGCAGGAAAAAAAGAATGAATTGTATATGCTGTGACTATCTGAGTTACGTTATGTATGTAAAATGATTGGTGCCATCTTCCTCTCTATCATCATCATCATCATCTCTGCCCTCCCCACTTCTGCCATGCCTCATCCTCCTACGAACGTGCATCTCCAGGCCCATCTGTGGTGTGTAGAGCACTTTGACTCCTTTGCCCGTGGACTCACTAACGCTTCTCTCCCAGGCAGTGAGAATGCCTTGTCACACTTGAACCACAAGTGGATTCTGGATTCTCCCGCTTGGATTTCATGGATGTAACCTGGCAGCAACCAATCTATATGTCTTCTGTAAATGGTCCTCCAAGGGTTTACCTGTAGCAGTGCTGTCATGCTCCCAGGAATAATCACAAGGTTTGTGTTCATTTTCGTTAAGTCTTTATTCTCTGATGTGCCCTTGAAACAATGAGGTGCCAGTGTTATTTGTAGAGCTTTGTTAAGAGGGTGTGGGTTGCCTGTTCCACACATCACAAAACCGATTTTTCAGTGAGTGAGATGATATTTTTCATCTTTTCCCCTTAAGCCTGGTGGAGCTTCTGTTTTGGCATTGTCAGAATTTACATTGTCATTTGCAGAATGATGGATGGTGGCAGTTTTCCTGCATGTGCTGGGACCACTTCCGTAAGGATGACTGGGAAGTGGAGAGAGGGTGGTTTTGGTTTGCTTTCTCATACTCTGACAGTTAACAACTGTTGTGTCTTTAATTTACACAGTAATTTTTGATAGTGTGTGTAAAGGAACAAAAAAAAAAGCGTTTTATATTCTTGCTCTACATGCTCAGATACATGTGCTGGGGGGTATAAAGCAAAATACGATGTTGAAATGCCACTACTTTCTTGCCCATAGCTTTTCTGCCAGCACCGAATCTTGCCTTGTTGATACATACCTGCCGCTTTGATTTGCTTTTTGGGCTGTGTAGGTGTGAATTCATTCCTAATCCTTTCATAACGCCATTCGCGTGAAGGTCATCTTGTTCTTGTTTTCTGCCATCAAATGATCTCATAAGCTGCTTGCATTATCAGAAAAGTCTGCTGCATGATCAACACATAAAGTGACAGTCTGAAGGGCTCTTCGGTGGTTTTTTGTTTGTTCGCTTACTGACAGACATTGATTTTTGTGGTGTTCTGTTTTCTAGCTGTTTTGTGGTGGCTGGTTTTCTTTCCCTCTGCGATTCATAATGACCAATTCAGATTTGAATTGCAAGTATGTTGCGCTCAGCTTTGTGTAGTACTTGCATAGTCGTGGATACTTAGGGATAATGTGAGAAATGGAGCATGCATTGAGTGGCTCTTTCCCTGTGAAACCCCTCCACCTGCCAGCAATCCTTGGCTCAAGGAATTTCTGAGCTGAAGTACCTGCATGCTTCACAGCCCCTAATGGATGACTCGTGTCATTCTTTTGATACTCCTAGCCTGCACAATTATTTCTGTCATGCAATTATATACAGTTCAAAGAAGTACTTCTTTGTGTTTATTTCAACCTTGCTGCTTGCCTCCATTCGGTGCTTATTAAATCTCCTGCGGTGAAAACCCCTTTGCCACTGCCCTTTCCCCTGGCCGATGGCTGCACAGGTCCCTGGCTGGTCCCCCGCCGGCGGCTCCTACCCGCAGTCTGTTTCATTTCACCTCATGAAGAACCGACTCGTCGTCATCATGGGTATTTTTTGTCTGTATCAGTCTAATCCTGCTATCTTCTTTTTGGGAGGGGATGGCCAGAGCTGCAGGTGGTATTCGAGAGCATTAAACAAAAGATTTTTCAGCAGCCTTCCATGGCGTACCTCACGCTGCCTCAGGCGGGAAATGGTGCCTGACTGCAGACCAGCAGCCTTTTACCTGATCCCTTCAAATTGCCACAGCAGCCAAAAAATGCCGGCTATGTGCAAATGCAGGTTTGTGTGGAGGCTTGGGGGATGCTGTGTCCGCAAGGGAGTAATTCTTCCCCATGAGGGTGGTGAGGCACTGGCACAGGTTGCCCACAGAGGGTGTGGAGGCCCCCTCCCTGGAAGTGTTCAAGGCCAGGCTGGATGGGGCTTTGGGCAACCTGGTCTAGTGGAGGGTGTCCCTGCCCATGGCAGGGGGGTTGGAACTGGATGGTCTTTGAGGTCCCTTCCAACCCAAACCATTCTGTGATTCTGAGATAAAATAACTGGGTTTGTGGCTAGTCTGTGCAGACACTGGGGGATTAGGCCTTCTCCTGTGTTTAAGGTGTCAGACCTTTGCAGTGCTGTTTTGAAAACAGAAGAAGTTTACTTTTTTCCAGAATCAGATAAATCTTGGCTGTTGACATCGGTTTAAATCACATTTCTTGCTACAAAGAAATCAAATTCATAACAAGCTCTTCTGGGCATTCAAAAATACTAAACGCATCTCTGAAGAATAAGCATCACTCTTCAAATGAATGATTTTGCTTCTCCTGTTAACTGTATAGTAAAATCTCTGCGATAGTCACAAGAGGCATAGGGAGGTTTTTTGTATTCAGTAGATAAGAACGAGCTAGGCTTTCCTCCAAATCTTTGTTGCAGTAAGGGATTTTTACTTAGAAATTCACAAAGATCGAATTGTACAGATTCCCAGCCCCTGGGATGCTTTGTATGCTTATTTGTTTGACTGTAAATGGTTTAAATGTTTTTTTTGGGGGTTTTTCCTTTTCTGTTGGACTGCACTGCCAGCCATACTTGGTTCAGGTGCTTTCAAGTTCTGTTTAGAGAAGAATGCCTTATTTTTTTTTCCATGCTGCTCTACAAAAATTCAGTTTGCAATTATAACATGAAAAAGTGCATGGGTTATATTAGGAACTGAATAGGTTTATGATAGTGAATGCTAGAAATGAAATCCTAATGCTCTTAAAATCTATAGCAGACTTAGTGGCCAATGCCTGAACACCCGAGCACGTTCTCTTTTTGAGGGAAATGGTAATAATCTGTTCAAAGTGACCCGTTCCTGGAGGTGCTGCTGGGGAGCGCAGGGTGCCAGCTGGCCAGGAGGAGGTAAAAGCTGGAGCCATCTGTTAGGCTGTTTCTAAGATGCAGCAGAAAACTTTGCAGTTGTATGGAGAGGATGGAAAGAGAAATAAAGCACAACTTCAAAAGCTAGTCAGTGTATCTACCTACAGGTATGTCATATCACACAGCTTGGAGATGCACAGTCCTCCTGGATTAGCTAAATGAGCAAATCCTCTGCGGTTGGTAACTGGCAGGATGCTGAGAGGCAGATTTGGGCTTCGTGCCTCTGTCTGGTAGGTTGGAGGCACCAAGGAGTGACTGTGGTCTCGGATGTCTGGAGTTACTGGGGTGTGTGACATCTGTTCTAGGAAAACACAGTGAGATAAATGAAGCAAATGGGGGTTTAATGGGTTATTAGCAATAGTGCAATTGAATTACACTAATAGGTCTGTGAAATGTGTATTTGAACAGAGTTACCTAGAACAGAGGTGCTGCTCAGCCACGTTCCAAGCAAACACGGCATTCCCAGATCCAGTCAGCAGCTGAGTAACCCCTCCTCTGGCCCTGCTTGAACTTCGACCCAGGATGGGTTGTCTCAATTAATTGTCAATAATTGGGTTCTCATTCCATGTTAGCTTTCCCCTGAACTGACCCCTTTTGCTGTGAGGGTGCCTGTTTTAACAACCACGTGAGAGCACAGCTGTATTTTGCAGAAGCTGCCAGCAGCCAGAAGACAGCAGTATGATCAGCTTGGGGTTTCACATCTCTCAAAGGATGCAGATTCTCCTTTTCTTGTTGTGTCATTTTGCCTCCCCTGGAACTCCTATAATTTAAGAACAACTGTAGAAAAATAATTTCCCCCTCCTTCTACTTTAGATCTTTGGGACACACCAAGTGATGTTGAAAGAACTGTGTTGCCCATTGTTGAAAAGTTAGTTGAAGGCTGCTGCAGAGTGCATAGACTAAAAGATAAAAAAGCTTGGCCACAGTATTTCTTATATCTTTTATTTATTTTTCTACAAGCAGTCAGCCTGAAACAAAGCACAAACCATGAATGTGATCCTAAGGCATTCCACATTCAGATTCCTTTCTGTCAAAGAATAAATCTTGTTACAGCCTGACTGTGCAGCTTTAATATAAAAACCCCAAAAAACAAATGCAACACAAAGCTAGTAATAAAGCAGGGTGCTGGAAGAGGGTCAGGCTTACAAAGAATTTGTTCCCTTGGCTACAGAACGTACACAGAACTCAGGCTTTCTTTGCCTGACATGGTGGTCTAATGAAGATGGAATTCAGAGCTGCAGTGTTTTTTCAAACTAGTTACCAACTATGACTGTGTCATGATACAGTTCAGGTGGGCTGAAGGAAGATGCACCTGAGTAAGTTGCTTGGTTTTGTCAAGTCATTCCTACAAAGTTGCGTTCTTACTTGAACCTGCGTCCTACTCAGCTGACTTTGTTGTGGCAGAGTCTGGATTAATTCAGATCCTGTATCCTTCTGTCTTTCCTGGCTGCAAAAGCACTGTCGCCATGGTCTCTCAAGAACAGTTTGACAATATTATGTGCACTTACTTGTCTTTCATGCTCCTGTTCTTTAATTTTAGTACTTGACTACCTATGGCTCTGGAAGTCTTACATTTAAGTTATTCTGGATTGCAAGAGTAGGTAACTTTTGGCACATTAATTTGCTATAGGCATTTAAACCCAGTCTTTTATTAATCATAAGTCATCTGAAAAAGGCTGTGTGACATTTTTACTGCTCAGATGACAAGTATTATCCCTTTATTCCTATGTGATTGTAGAAGAATAGACACAGCATATTTGTAACAGCAATCTGGTATTACCCACAGTGCAGAAAGCTATTTTATTAGCTATCTCCACACTACAATTTGCAACTTTATTAATTGGACTGTCCTTCAGACAGCCTTGGTGGTGAAGAATGTGTTCATAACATAGTTGAGAATATAAATCATAATGGTATTTTTTCAATTTGTGTAATTCATTTCAATTCACCTGCTGTCTGTCTTCCTCTGGGGCAGAGCATAGAAATGCATAATGCAGGACATACGTACATTTAGCAATCTATAGGCCTCACTTGCCTTGGTTGGATGTCATGTGGAGGCACTAAACACTTTGTAGCTTCTTTGCCCACAACTATTTTACACAACACAGAAGCGAGACAATGTAATCGCAGTGGAAGCTTTAGTCAGAGGTAGGGCATTACTTCTTGAAAACTAGTGATTTTCTTCCCAAAGGTCATCCTTTATATCTTCAAAGATTTCAAGTGGTAAGGAATAATAGAAGCTTTTAGTATCACCTGAAATATGGCATATTCAACAGTGGAGCAAAATTTAACATCATAATGGAACACCATTTCATTGTTAATAAGTCAATGAAATATTCCAGCCTTCATTTGACCAGCTGTAGGCTTAAAGCTGGAACTGCTCAAAACAAGGTCTCAGTTTCTGGAGCATCATTTCAAACAACAGAACTTTCTTTTCTTCTCACACAATGTTTACTCAGAGACAAGGCCCTGCCCAGTCTTATCTTGATTTTTGTAAGTACCAGTGCTCATAGAAGTATTCAGTTAGTTCATCCTAAGCTATCTGGGATGGTGTCCCCACTCACTCCGTATATGGGGCCTTTGACTAAGATCCTCAAAGATAGTTTTATCACAGTGACAAGTTGTTCTTCCCATATCTGTAGGGCTTTTTGAACAGCAGGAGCTGATGTAAGCAACTGGTATATATGGAGTAGTAGTTGTTCATTGTTTCTCATAATGCCACTCTTACAAGTCATTAAATAAGCTACTGTGGCTACTGTATGCTAAAATGAACACAAAGCGTAGTTAAACCAGAAACCATCAAGGCAGGATGCCACCGATAGCAGAAGTTTAAAAGAGTTCAGGAGTAATTAAGGACAAACCAAGAAAAATAACTCCAAGGGCTAAAAAACCTACTTCATCTGACTCAGGAAATCCCCAAACCAGAGTTTGCTGGAGGCTGGAAGGATACCCTGAGGCAGGTAGCACTGTGCAGCTGCGTGTACTCCGTCCATTGATGGAGTAGTTAGAGACAAGACATTTGTCTATATAAATATCTGCTTTAACCCAGTATAGCCTTTCTTATATGTAGGAGGGATAAAGGTCCCTGTCATCCTGACCTGTGTGTGCAGAGCCATTGGAGCTGAGGAGCGTTGCTTCAAATACAAGACTCCCTGGGCCAGTCTAGGGAAAAGGTTATGGTGGAAGAAGTCTTTATCATTGGACCACATAGAGAAGTTCATTTCTAACCTCTAACTGTATAACTGCTAGTCCTTTCCCTGGACTAGCATTACTCCATGTGAGTAGAGTAATTTCACCTTCATAATGTCATTCATAAGATTCTGCCTACACTTTGGTACTTTAATAGATCTTCCAGAGCTTGATCATGACCTGAAGATTTTCCAGTCTACTAATAGCAGTAATTATTAGTACGATAATTAATCAGTTAATCTCTTAAACTAGCAGATTCCATTCTTAGTACAGGAATCCATACTGTTTAATTGCAACCAATACATGGAAAAATGTTTTAAAAACAAGTAAGCACAGAGTTAAGAGGCAGGTTGCCTAGCATTAAACCATTACCCTAATAAAATTATCCTTTGACATTACAGAATTTTATCTTGCTTCAAAATTCCAGAATTGTTATTATACCTTCATCTCAAATCAATATCTCACTGCAATGCCATAAACCTCTTTTATTTCCAGGATCAAATCGTGTAGTCAACTATATACACTTACAGAGACTTAATTTAAGAAAAGTGTTAACAAAATCCTCTCTGTATGTAGTGAATGTCATCATAACAGAGCATTTGTCTCTGCTCAGTAACTCTAGTAGCATAATAACTTCTATTTTACGTTGCTAGAGATAGAGGAGATGCCAGAACTACAGTGATTCAGTGATGGGAGTGTACTCACCACTGCTCTGAAGTAGATTTGAGAGTTTTTCTAAGTCTCTTACCCACAAAACCCTGATAAAATGACTATATTTGGGGAGGAGTGGAGAGCGGTGATGTCATTTGCCTTGTCTTTAGCAAGGCTTTTGACACTGTCTCTAACAATATACTTGTACTCAAGTTGTGATGTTATGTCTGGATATGAGGACAACTAGATGGGTAAAAAAATGGTTGGATGGTTGGGCTCTGAGGATAGTGGTTAATAAGTTGTATTCTACCTGGATGCCAGTAATTTCAAAGGCAACACTGATTTCTTCCATAGGACAGAGAATTTCTTTTCCTCTGCCCACTATTGTTGCAGTGCACAAAATGGTACCTGGAGTTACTGGGATTCTTGAATTTCAGTGAGAAACAACACGTTGAAATTGTTGCAGAATGGGAAATGCAGTTGTAGAGCTACATCTGAAGATCAGAATTCTGTTCCTTACTCATGGGACTTTCAGCAACTTTGTGCAAATGGTTTAATTTCTTTGTATTCCCCTGGTCTGTGGAAACTTAAGCCGGGCAACTTAATGCTAGATTAATTGTTGGCAGCTCATCTTATCTGAAATAGATTAGGGACTGATCCTTCAAGCAGCTCAGCAGGCTGATTTGAGGGCAATTTACCATATGTAGCTACTTGTGAGATGCAAGTCTGGTTTAGCAGGAGCTGAAAGGAGAAATTAATACGAGGCCTAATTTATCATTGCTGTTCTGCTGTGTTCTGCTGTGACATGCACAAATTGTTGTAAAATGAATATATTGCTGTTATTGTATACATAATCTAGGTATAGAATGATAATTAATAATACTTTACTGCCTTAAATTGCCTTTAGATTAAAGAAGAAGTCCCAGTCGGTGGATATTAGTGGGCCAGGATGCAACCCAGTGGCAGCTGAAGCTCAGACACCTCAGCCCAGTAAATCTTTGCTTGCCACTAAGACAGCTACTTCTGAGGAAGAACAGAACAACACCGCAAACACCCAAAGGCGTAATCCACGGAGGAGTGAGTTGAAGAGATACTACACCATTGGTGAGTTTTCTTTCACAGAAAAAATCAAATATACTTATTGAAAAGGCAAGGTCTTCCTGTTTATTTGTATTTCATTTCTTTTTGGACTTGGCTGCTAAGGTTACAAATGCCTACAGCAAACATTAAGATGTTGTATCTTAATGCTGATGTGAAACTACCCTAAAGAATTAACCTGCTTTACTTGCACTGTTTGCAAGAATTCTTGCTTCCACCCTTTTTTTTCCCTTGAGAACGAGTATTGAAGAAAGCTTAGAAGCAATTTGGGAGGAAAGATAGAGGAAGAACGTAATTGCCTTTGATGATGGATTGTATCAGAGTTTTGGCAGAGAGTTTCAAAGGCTCCTGGTCAGAAAGGATTTCCAGTTTGGAGAGGGAGGAGGCCTGCTAACTGCGAAGGGTTAGGTGATTTCTGGATATCTTTCTCTGAAAATTTTGGTTTCTGGATGTTTTTCTGGGATTTCAACATCTACATGAATCTTATAAAACCATCTTAGGCACCCTAGAAGATGCTTTGTAACTTGCTTCCCCATAAGTCATTTCAGGACTGGGTCTAACTGATTCCTTTGGCAACTTTTTGCTCCTCTCCTGATTAAAACTGAGTGGAGAGTGGCCTTGTAACGTTCGTGCTGGGTTCATTAGCAATTGTGAGAGGCAGATGTGCTAACGGGAGTGGTACAAACAGAGGGGTGGATGCTAATACTGTGCTCTGAAGAGACAAAATGTCAGTATATTTAAGAAAAAGAAGTTACATATTTTAATTGTGGGTTTGTACACTGTTAAATTATTGCAGTATAACGTGGTCATTTCTTCCATTCCAAAGTAACTATTTGTGTGTTTTTAACTCACCTAAAAGGTAAAGAAAAATGTGTTGCCTTAAACATCTTTCATTGGGTTGATGATTATGTCCGAATCCTTGAGGCTGGCTGTCATCATAAGTTGTGTTATTTTTAAAGAAGAAAAGTGCATTTTCAATCTACAGATTTTAATAACGAAGGCTGTATTTTAAGTGGTGAATGATTGTATGTGTTTGCACTTTTTTGATGCCCTATGTTCAAAATGGGCTGTGCAATTGCCTTCTGAAAACTCCTTCCTCCAAGTAATCTTAAAGGAACATCAAAGATATGCCAAGGTCACGTCATAACTACAGCAGGGGATGGAATGGGGGAGTTTTGCACAAGAATAAAAATGAAAGTAGAAATCCACCAAATCATCAAAATCCGTTCTTAATCTAACTCAGGATTAAAAAATATCAATGGTAAATTGACAATATTCTTCTGTGATCACCAAAAACACAGCCTGTGTATGGAAGCACAGACTCAGATTTGCATTTATCTGCTTGTTAAATTTGCCTTACCTACATATTCTGTTGGGAACCTTTCCAAAATCTTAATAATGTGAACTCCATCAATGTTAGTAACCTAGATGTGGTTCTAGTAGTCAGAAGGTCTGAGCACTATTTGCTCAGGAACTAACCTCAGTGCTGGAATGACAGAATGTTGTTAATACTTTTGATTAATATGTTTGAATGATGTGCAGCACTTGATTTGACAGACCTGTTGACTGGAAAAGACCTCTGAAGGTTATATAGTCTGGCGTCCTGTTTGAAGCGAGTCTGAAACCAACACTAGATCAGAACAGCCAAAGCTTTGTCTTGCTGAGCCTCGACAATCTCCAGGGGTGGATATGCCACAGCCTCTCTGCGTATCGTGCTGGAACACGGACAGTGTGTCCATAGACAACAACATTCACAGGCAACTTGCCCATAAACAGATGCTGACATTTGTGAACAGCAGTTGTAGACCCTGGGGAAATATGAGGGGAACAGACTGCAGAAAGTGGCCAAGCTTACATGTTTTTCTTCAATATCATCTTCTGTTATCCTTGTAGAGAGCACTGGGCGAGGTGGCCCGGCTGGGATGACCCAGTACGGGAGATGTACTGGGTTTGTGTTCTTATACGTACAGCCTTGTCTATCTGACTGGCCTAAATCACAAGGAATAAGTTGCTAGAGCCAGTATTACTGCATACTACGTTGTATTCAAAATTTGCTGACATGCAAACTGAAGAAATGAGTTTTTCTGTATCTTCACAAACGTTTAATGGCACATGTTCCTCCACATTGTGAAAATGAAAGGTTTAATCTTGGACAGCACAGTGCTGATACCAGATGAACATGTTTACTGTAATAGCTGAGTTGTTCTGATATTGTGTCTATGGCTTTGATAACCTGAGAGAAACAATAATTATCTTCTTAGAGCTCCCATCAACTTCAGTGTACTTTTAAGTTATGACCTATGTTATCCCCTTGATTTAAAGCTACTTCTTTTTCTGTGGCTTATCTCAAAAATTATTTCTAATAGACAAAGTCTAATCAAGTAGCTTGTTACTTTCTGAGGATGAATGTAGTGACACATCTGCAATGGGCTGGGACTCTAAAATAGAAATATATCAGATTCTAGTGATGTTTTGTGCACTGTTGGCTGTTAAATAGCTTAAACAAAGCACATTAGACCTGTTGCTGACCTAATACAATTACACAGGGTTTTACCTTGTTTTGCCCTTGTTTGCGTGTTGTTCTCTACTAAAAGTAATCTCTGTCCAAGATCAAGCAACATGAACTAATCATTACTGTGATAAATGGATTAAGAAAATGTGTTAGAAAACTAATGCTCTCAGCTGGCTTTGCTTCTTTCATTTTAAAATTAGTATTCTGTTACATTAACCTCAGACCAAATTGGCAAATGACAGTGCTTATGGCAGTGACTAATGGAGCTGGAGCAAACTAATGCCAATTGTGTTTGGTGTTACTCTCATTTTCCTTAGCAACTTTTTTTCAGTAATTATCATGATCTTCAAAGTACTTTATAAATACGAGAACTGAGTTCAAATCTGGATATGTAAAAGAAGTATAACTTCTATATTTAGTCATACATGGTTTTTTATGTTTTAAAATCTAAATGTCAGCATCACATTGCCTATTAAAACTTAACTTTAAGGCCCTGCTGGATTTGTTAATGGCTGCCCATTTTATTGAATAGCCATGCAGCTTAAAATTATGTATAAAGAAATGTGTAACCAGCTTTATCAACTCTTGGAAAGAGTAAAATCAAAATTATTTTAAAAATATGTCTTTTTGATCTGGCTAAGCAGAAAGCACTTCAGAGATCTTTATATAAACCTCAGTCTGCTTTGCAGACCCAGAGACACATGGGCACTTACCTTGCACACACATCCTTTGCAGAAGAAATTGTAGCAGCTTGTGTACGCTTGCAGCTACTCTGAGCAGATACAGGCAATTGTCTAACAGGCTGTGTTCCTAAATGTAACATCCGAATATTTTTGAGTTTTTTGTGTCACCTGATGTGTACATAGATTTAGCTTGGACCTTTCAAAGTCAAACGTATAATAAGGAAGGAATATCATGGTAATTCCAAGAGATTTTAAAATTTCATCAGCACTACTCCTACTATCCACAAGATGCTTGTTTTGCATTTTATCTTTCCAACATCTCAGATGCTTCCCAAACTTAATGAGTGCAGTTCCACTTTTTAAAAGTGGGGGAAAAGTAGGTAGGAGAGAGAAGAACTCAGAGAAATAGGCAGTGGGGAACAAGTTGTGTGCTCGGATGAAATAAAACAGAAAATGGAGAGTCAGTGAGGGGGAGAAATAAGTCTTCCATATGGCAGGCTCAGCAGGCAGGAAGGCTCCTGCACCTCCAGTGCTGAACTGGTGTGAAGAAATTGAGTGGGAACTCCTAGATTAATAAGGCAAGTGTAGGAAAAACAGTCTGCCTGGTGGGTTGGATGAAGTTTTTTGGAGAACTCTAGAAACAGCACCCAGGACACTTAAAAATAAAAACCTAAAATTAGACTTTTTAGATGCTTCAGGCACTTAAAAATTCAGGCCACATATTTCTGAAGTGCTTATTGTTGAGCAACTCCCTTGAAAGAGAAAAAGATGGTATCTGGGTCTTCAGCACTCTAAAAAGTGGGCTGGAATGTTATACAATGGAGAATTATATGGGTAACCTGAATTTATCAGCTTAATGCTGTGTCCGGGCTACAACTAGCTGTTCTTAACTGGCTTGCAGCTAGCCCAGGTGCAGCGTCACAGCCCTGTTGCTTGTAGGACCCAACGGAAGGGTTGTAGGACCATACTTCATGGTACGATGCCTCAGGATGCACTAAGGTGGCTGAAGTAGTTAATGTTGTTACCCCATAAAGACATGCACTTGAGGTGTATACTGCGATTCTCATTAAGCTGTGAAAGCCTGGTGTGTAGTGCTTAGATACAGGACATACCCAATAGACTATCTGCCTAGTAACCCTGGTTTTGTAGATGTAAAATGCCTTCATTTGTTCTCCTCACTGTTAAAATAAAACTGCAGCACTGGTATAGAGTAAATGCATTATTTAAATATATGATGGTTGTATAAAAATATTTTCTTGATTCTAGGAATCGGGCAAAAGAAGTCATGAAGCAGGACTGTAGTTTGTACTAGAAAATGTTGTTAGAGTACAGCATTGGTGCAGAGAGGAGTGTAGCCATTTTTATTATATCTTCTAATATCTTATAAAAGCCTTAATTCAAACGTTGCTGTGCAGGCTTCTGCTAGCACAGCTTATTTCACTTAGAAGACAACTCTCAACTATCTCTGGAGGCATCTTTTGTTAGCATAGCCTCTGTCTTCAGTAGGAGGTATTGCTGCTACAGCTACACAGTAGTTTAGACAGAATGCATGGGAATGGGTATGTGTACTTAATACACAGCATGAGGACACTTGGGAAATACTAATTGCCAAAGTTTCCTTCGCTCCGGTGGTTCATTTTTTAAAAATTTGGTTCTACTTGTGAAAAAAAAAAAAAAAAAAAAAGAACAAAAANAAAAAAAAAAAGAACAAACCCTTTTCTTCTCCAATCTCTCTTGCAAATGAGGTCAGCAGAAATCTTAATAGAGAAAATATTTTCTGCTAGCCTGATTTGGCCATATTAGTACTCTACACTTGTATATTCCTTGAATATCAACATGTTACCTATTCAGAGTAGTGGAATTAACTGATGTAAAGTCAGTGTGGAAGAAAAATGAAGCTTTTGGGATAAGCAACTCTGAACAAATACATATTAATTGACTGAGTTTCCAAAACATGTATCTACTAGCTAATTCCAAAGTGATAAATAGGAAAACACAGACTTTCTTGTAGGCTCCTAATCTTGTTTGTAAGAGAGAAAATTTCAGTGGGTAGTCACTTTAAATTTAGTTGGGATTAGTTTAGTCACTACTACTAATTTAGTACTTCAAAATGTATTATTGTGAAAAGAGGATGGATCTTCCAAAGAATTTAATGGCTTATAAATATAAGACCAGTCACAAGAACTATTATTAATGCACAAAGCAGTATAAACCAGTTTATAGAGTGTTAGAGAGTATAATAGAGAAGATTTTATAGGGAAACCTAAAACAAAATTTTTTTTTCAAGTGATTAGTAAGTCATAGTCTGTTCTTCCTGTCATGAAAGGGAGAACTAAATGAAAACTGATCAGCTACTATTTAGTGGTTATAACTATACCTAACCTTTGTGCTACATGCTTTCAGTTGAGTCCATTTAAGTCATGACTTCTACAATGATTTGGAAGCATAAATATCATATTGTTTATGTGTGCAGTAGATTCACTTTCTTTCTGTTTACATACATTCCATGCTGCTTCCATAAAATTATTACTTGCTTTAAAATATTCCAGTGCTACCAGATTAACTGTGAATTCATCCACACTTGTTACTAAATTTATATGGTGTCACACTATCTGCTAATACAAAATTTTTATGTGGGACTAACAGTTCGAGTAGTGATATTGTAAGTCAGAGATCTGTTGTCCTGATGGAGCTTTGTCACTCATGGACCAGCTTAGCCATTTTGGAGAGCCATTTTGGAGACCCATAGACCATTGGTCAGACCACACTGAATCTGCTATTGGACTCAAAACTGCAAAAGGAGAACATCATTGCCCCTGAAAATATACACCTATTTACAACCAAACTGAGAATCTTATGGGGTTTATCTCGTGAGACTACTTGCTGTTGTAGACACTGATTAAAAATAAAGTTAGGGGACTTCCTCTTGCCTTCTCCTTAAACATAGACATCAAGCTTATTTGAAGGGCAGACATTATGGTATCGTGGCTGTTTCTTTTTTAGTGCTCGAAACCCTTCCTGCTCCCAGAGATTTTATTTGGGGTGCTCTAGAAATATCTTATTCCTTTTAGGGGACATGACCTGATAATAATTGGTGTATTTACTGTAGAAAGGTTTTCCTGCAAAGAATACTCCACTTTCTTTCCAAACATGTCTTTGAAAGATGTTTCTTATAATTTGGCAGTTCAATATACTTCCTTCTCCTCTTCCGCAGAATTGAATGGCGTTCCTTTCTGTAGTAGCTCCCGAAAACCCATTTCTTCTCCTATTTGCACAATTACCTTTCTTGTTTGTTGCTAATACTAGCAAAGTATGAAACATAGGTAGGTATGTTAGAAGTTGCTGGATAAGTGGGGGAGTTTGGTGCAGCAGATGCTGTAAATTTGGGCTGTTCTCCTTTTAGAGAAGGACAGATGGGAGGTGAAGTTGCCAACTCTCTCTCAGAGGATCCAGATGCTGGTCGCACACGTTTGCAGAGTCTGACTCTGTCCCATTCAATGCACTTTCAATTTCTTTATTGAACACTCACTGCTTTTTGAGGAACATCATTCTGACTGCTTCCTTTCAAATGTAATCTTGGAAACTTTTAGGGGAGGAGGCCATTTTCTGAGCACCTCATTACCTGTTTGTGAGTGATAAGGAAAGGGAAATAATTTGTGGAACGTGTGGATAATAAGGGAAGTGGCTTTCATAGCAACAGTAACTATGCAAAATTCTTACTCACTCACCTTTCATGAAGATTTTTATTAGTGATTCAGATCACATAGCTACTCTGGATGAGCAAGCAAGCATTTGTTCATGTCTTTGTTTTTCTCTTTTTTATAATTTAAAACTTGGAACCATTAAAAGCCAGGTTTTAGTGTTGTATCCGTCTTTTGTTCTTAACAGATACTCTGTGTATCCTTTGAATATAAATGAGTTCTGAGCTATAGAGACAGCATCCACCAGAAGAGTGATGCTCATTAATGTCCTTTCATCTCAGCATGTCCCTTTTCTTAGCATCCTAGTTTTGGTTTTAATCATATAGATTGCTATCATGTCATCTGCTGAGTCATTTTGAGCAAGAAGTATTTCAGGATTTTATAATTTCCCTGCTTTGCATCAGGACAAAGCCGAAATCTTTTCTAGTTCTATAGGCAAGCTACTTAACTTTGCAAGATCAGCTAACATTATGTACTCTTGGGATACTAAAATTTGAATCTGTGGGGAGAAAAACAGAGAAACTGATTTGTCCTGTAAGCTCTAGGCTGATAGAGGGTGCATCACCTTCAGTCTCTCTCTCATTAGAGGCCTTCTGTATAAGGGAAAAACACCTGAAGAAAAGGACGTGCTTTCTAACACCTCAAATGTACCTTGAGCACCAGTCTTTTGAGTATTGTAAAACAGCGAAGTCTTCCTTCTAGTGGTAGAAGAACAAACAGGGAAAATGTGGATTCACTGCTGGAATAGCTGAGTGATTTAGTGATAGCAGATGCAGGTAAGGTTGAGGCTTTTGAGACAGAGTTCAGGGAGGACAATAATTACTGGTAGTGGGAAAGGCTGAGTCAGGGATCTCTTGAGAAAAATCTTGATCCATAGAATTTCACAGGACCCGATGGGATACATGTCAAGGGTGCTGAAGGAGCTGGCTGAGGTCATTGTGATGCTGCTCTCTCATCTCTGAAAGGTCACGGAGAGTTCCATGATGACTGAAGAAAGACAAATGCTGCACCCCTTTTTTGAAAAGGACAAGAAGGATTATCCAGAGAACTATAGGCTGTTCAGCCTCACTTTTAGACCCCAGGAAAATCATGAGTCAGATCCTCTTTGAAGCTCTTTCTGCACAAGTGAAGGAGAAGGTCACTCGGAATAGCCAGTATGGCTTTACCATGGGTAAATCACGCTTTTCAAGCTTTATTGCCCTCTGGAATGATATGAAGAGATCTGTGAAGGATGGGAGACTGGTAGATACCATCAACCATTACTTTAGCAAATACCATGTTTTATCATGGTCATCATCTTCCAGAACATCCCGACGTCCTTGTTGGGACATTATGGCCTGGGTGTTTGGACTACTTGATGGCTGGAAAAATTCAAAAGGCAGTAGCCACCAAGATGATCATTGACCCTGTGAGGAAAGGCTGAAGGAGCTGGTGAAGGGACAGATTCAGGGGGACCCTGCAGCAGCCTACCACTATCTGCAAGGAGGCTGCCAGGAAGACATCTGGTAGTCTGCTCTTTGCAGTGGTGCATAGTAGGATGATGGGAGACAATTGGCCTAAATTGAAATATGAGAGGTTTAGACTTGATAGAAGGAAAAAAAATTTCACATGAGGAGAGTCAACGTCTCTTAGCACATTTTTTATTTGCTCCCTTAAGCTTTCTTAAAGTCCGTAAAAAAGCCTGCAGAGATGGGGGTGCAGGTGGAAAAATACATTTTGGAAAGGATCAAAGCACAAATACTGCAGATAATCTGTTTGGAAAGTGACTTCCCTTCCCTCTGAAACTAACATTGAGATGGTGAAGCCAGTAAGTTTCCTTCCATACCATGTATATGTGAGCATGACATCCAAGATCAAAGTCTGATGTTACTTGTTCTAGAATAACTACACTAAAGCAGAAGTCAGTTTGGAATACAGTGACAGCGGCCAAATTTGGCTCATGCTGTGAATGGGTAACACCGAACAACCTCCAACCCTACAAAACCCTTGGTGCGGGAAGCACGACCAGCCTCTGTTGCCACAATCAGTGTTTTGAATACTGCGGTTGTGTTGAGGCAAGGTGGCCTGTGCTGAGGGGATGGGACTGTCTCCCTCCCCTACAAGCAGATCGCTTTCCTGCACGTCTGGCAATGATCTAATTTACACAATTCTTACTGTACTGGGACAGACTCTAGCCACTGTTTAATATTTCTGAATCATGAACGTGATGGGCTACCAAATATCTCCCAGCATGTACTGGGCTCCAAAAAAGCTGTTTGAAAAGCTTCCTCTGCTGCTGCCTTTGTTTTGTTTTTTGGTTTGTTTTTTTGGTTTTTTTT